>DWHK01000697.1:0-12961 GCA_018247855.1 Graphium androcles
TTATTTATTGTATCTTCATTATTTATTCACTTATTAAATGAGATCAATAATTGTAAAATATAAACAAATAATTAACAATTGCAATTATTTATGACAATCGCATTCTGGGGTATCTCTACTTGAGTTCCAGCAGTAGTCCGCCCCTTTCTGCCCTGATATCTTCTTTTCTTAAAAATCTATATAAGAATGAAGAAATTAAATTTCTATGGATATATCGCAACCTAGATATTGTTTCTTTCAGTAACTACAAGTTCAATACAATTTTCAATAATTCTATTGCCAGCTAACCATGGTATAGTCCATTTGCAAACCAAATCATATTACTATAACTATTACATCACTACAAATACACCAATCTCGCTTTAAGTATAAAATACTAGAAGGCTGCTTACAGCCGTACTTTTTCCTATATCTTTTTAACTGACAGCAAAAGATCTTCATTCATTTTATCGTTATATTGCTCACATTTGTGCAGGACTCTTGCTGACTACTATTTTTCTCTTTATTGAATGTAAGAAAAGCATTACAGTCTTGTCTATTGAAGCAACACCAGAACGACGGTCCGCCTGCATTGTATGACACAAAATTATATCGATAGCCATATGAAGAAGAACTCTTCCTTCTTTTTTTTATAGGAAAGGTTGGCAAGGGAGCAGACGGTACACCTGATGTTAAGTAGTCCCGTCGCCCATGGACATACACAACATCCGAAAAGTTGCGTGTGCGTTGCCAGCCTTGGAAATTAGATAAAACAGGTTAAAGAATAGGATGAGATAGGATTATATTAAGGATTTAATGGGGACAGGAGTGGAAAAAGAAAAGGGTAGGAGTGGCCATCCGGCAACCCTAAAAGCCATGCATACTTTATTTTATGGTGGCTCTATGAAGGGTGGTAGTACCTTCCCGGGCGTGCGCGGCCGTAGAAGTGCAGCAAAAGCTATATGAAGGACGTTATGCTCTACTACTATTATCTAGATGTAGTCAGAACTACATCTAAATAATGTAGCAGGTACTGTACTAGTTGGTGAGGCTGCATTTTCAAACATCCGTAAACACCCTTTCCATCAACCTTCAATACCTATTCTCTCTAAGGCTGGAAGCTGGAAAATGCGTCAATGTCGTCATATTCTTGACCAATGGTTTTCACCAGGTTCACCGTATTATTACCAGGGAAACTGCGCTTACTAGACTTTGTCTATTAAAAGAAGAACACGAAAAAAACTTTAAGATGCCTTTTGGTAAAAAGGCACAAATCTATAATGGTATCAATTAATTGCTATAAAAATACAATTTTTCCTAAAATTGATAAGCCGTTAGGAAAAACGTGGCTTAATAGTTTGTTTAAATGTTTTGCAATCATCAAGGATTTTTTTTTATATTTTTGTACTTTAAAATCCTTCTAATGAAACATAAAACAGGTAGGATTATTAAGATGTCGTATTACGGCTAAATAAATTAATAAAACAGGATGGAGTTAGGAGACTATGTGGAAAGAGAGCTCAACTGGTACCTTAAAATATTTCAAACTAATACACTACTTTATTAACAACCCTGGTATGTAGCCAGCGCTTGTATCATATGACCTATTCGTTGTCTTATAGTATGTATGTACATGTTCCGCCATGTTTGAATTAATAGATTTTATTAATTATTCACCAAGCGAGTGAAACGAAGAAGGTCTTCAATTACGAGTTGGGCGAAATCACATTTTCAACCGACTTCAAAAAGGAGGAGGTTATCGACTATATTTTTTTTTAAGTTTGTTACTTTTTTTGGCTCGGATTTAAATGTACCCATTCGGCTTTCCGAATGGGTCCATTTAAATTTAAATAAGATCTAACAAGTAGATTTTAGGTTGTTGATCAAATAGCTGAAGTTGAAAATACATTACGAAACTCCACTTTTGAGGCGGTTGAAGTCAGTTTTTTAAATTTTCTGTGAAAATAATATTATCTAGAATAATATGTATATGTGGGTATTGAAATGTGGCCATTATAAAATTGTCCGAGGGCATTGAGAGGCGATGCATTTTGAAGAACGTGAAAGCAACGGCTTTGATCAATCATGCGACGAAAAAGGGTTTTTGTGGCCGATGAATGGGAGCTGGGGAATGGACGGAGTTATTTTGTCGCCGACGCCGACGCGCCGAACGTCTGGTCGCGGGGAAAGATTGCACGACTCGCATCGAGTCTTTATACGTACTTCGGCTACTTGGTTTGGATTTGGATATATTCTGAGGAACCGCGACTTACTTCGCTTCCTTCATAAGGGAAATTCGCCTAAAAATGTTTATGCTCTACACAAAATTTGTATTTTGTGTAGTGCATCAAAAATTTGATGTTGGTAAACTTGGAACAGATTACATTGCACAGGAAATGTTGGCTTTTTGATATAGCAATATGATTTGAGATTGTGTCACCCTCCAGTTTGATCGATTAACTCTAAAATTTATTGAAATTGTTTGATAAAATTTAAGGAGGTGAGTTATTTAAAATGTCTCAATAGATGTTAAGAAATTACCGGTCCAACGGGGCATTTACCTTTACAGTAACGGGTTAGAGAAACTGCAAATCGTCAAAACTAATTTTATTACATACCCCTCTTTATTCGCATCTTTGGATTGTTTTATAGCAACAACGTTCAGTGTCAATATCTCTGTACAAAGCGAGATCGACTTTAAAAAGTCCGCAAAGCCGGTTGGCTGCAACAATTCCCGTTTTAATAGGTCACACACGGACCAAAGGATGGGGAAAGAACAAGGCGCGGGGTTGAATTCGCCGGGCCTTTGCCGTCGACGGCAGCGGGCTTACCGTGACACGGTTAAAGCCCATTGCAAAAATGGGGGTCCCGCTTGTCAGCCCCCGTCGCACAAAGCTACGCGAAATATAGGATCAAAGAGTAACCTTCTTGCACGTAGACTTTTTTCGGGGGACTTGACACGCGTTAGTTCGTGTTTCGACGCCGCTTTGTGCACGTAGCGGCTAGTTTTTGTCGTTTAAAATTTTCACACGATACCCCTGTGTATTGACACCCAATTAAATTCGAGATCCATGTTCGTGGACTATTTTTGTTCACAGTGCTTTTTAATTTTGATATATTGTAGTAATAAAACAGCACAGTGTTGTAGACTGTTTTAATATATTTCTTTTGATCAAATACAACTAACGCCTTGAACTTTTTTGTTAATTTGTTTGGAAATATAAAGCCTAAGAAGTATAGCCGGTAAAATTCATCGGCCAAGTTTATTTAATATGTTTTTCAACAATAAAATATATTTAAAATATAATCTAGGTAGTTCATTTAAAAGAACATGTAGTGAACAAAACATTTCTAGAAATGCAGTGTGTTTCAATATCGTTGTCCTAATATTTCTAACCAACTCAGAAAATTATTTGGTTCCAAACGATATTAAATCACATATTTTACCTACGTCAACTGATTGACTAGCTTGCAAATCCTAATTTGTTTTATTTATTACACAGTAGGTTTATCATGTAACATGTATCATGTTCACAATGTTTCAAATACAAATTTAACAATATATCTTACATTGCAAAAAAGTTATATACGTTATAGAAGACACATGTTTTTAATGTAAACTAATTCCCATATCAGTTATATTATACTGCATATATACATGTAACTGATTTGTTTTGTTTTTATAGATATTTTTTTCACATGTCTGTTAGACTCTGTGAAAATTTATTGTATAGTTTGTAGTTGTCCTCTTTTTTTACTTTTACATTAAATTGCGAGTTTTCCACGTATTTTATTATTCCTTCTTCAAGTAGCCGTAGGGCCGTAGGCCACATAATATGCTGTGAAGACCATACTTTGTTATATTTTACTATACCTGTGGACTGATAAAAATACATTGTTGGAAGCGGTAATTCAGTTTAAGTTTACATTGTTATGATTCTCTTGTTATTACTCTTACGATTAATTAATTTGATCATTGTCCATGATGCCAAGTCCAATGTCCATGACCACGAACGTTGTTTATTGTACCTCCTTTCACGTAAAATGTCTGTTCACAAGTTACTCGAAGTCCATATATGTTATAAAAATGGCGTCGTGAGGCGATAAACCGTAAAATTTAAGTCAACGGGCAACCTTTTTAAGTTCGCAAATTCGTTTCGCGAAACACTTCAACAAAGAGCTGTGCACCTATGCAGAGGGAAAGCGTTAAAAAGCGTTTCACTTCACTCGAGTCCTCAGTCTTTGTCTAAAACAACGTGGGTGCTCCAACCTCAGACGTCGTGCAGGCTGCGTTCTCGTACATTTTATAACACGTGTCCAATATTTCAAAGTCGCCGTGTCGCGGCCCCTTTCTGTACAAAGTGGCGGATTCCCAAGCGGCACCGACTAAGTTTACGCTTTTGTCCGGCCTTATCTCTTGTTCCTGGGACACTGAGGTGGCTCGCGTACATGAGATAACTTCCCTCCTACGTATTACGCACGCCCTATTGTTCGCTGACTTACGGGAGATTAGTGGACGCATTTATTTTTTACGTGACCGCAAATGTGTTTACCCCCGAGGACTAGGGACGTGTCAGTTTAGTTGTGAGTCGGCACATCGATAATTTTTTTCGATTACGGACTTCTTTCTTGTGTAATCAGTAAATCGGTTACTATTTTGTGGTTCCATCTCCACCCGCAGTTTCTTAATAACGATATATATAGTAAATATCGTTATTATTTCAATGTTTTTAATCGATATTAATTCAGTGTTTATCACTTAAAAAAAATTAATGAAATAAATTTCAAAACATCTTTTAAATTTGATAAGAACAAAAAATTTAATAATTTTACTTGTTATTAACGTTAGTTTTTTGTGTATTTTATGTATATCAGAAATTTCCAAAATATCTAATATCTCATAACATTCAAAATCATGAGATAGACGTCTTAATTTCATTCGTATATCCAGAATTTTAAAATGTTTAATTTTTTGCAAATTAGCCCAATTCAAACTAGCACCGTAATCTAATAGCCGTATGCACCAACCTTGCAACTTACCTGTATCTGACTACATAACCGATTTAGGAGGCGTAGTGCATTAATTGAAAAAACTATTGTTGCAGTCGGCATCAGCCCAAGCGGCTCTGCAAGCGGCGCAGGTGATATCTAACAGCGCTGGAGCCGCTCTGGTGGCAGGCGCTGGAGCCGCTTTGCAGCCGGCCAACGGCGGCACCGAAATCCAGGTGAGAATGTTACAGGATACACGATTATATACATTTTGATATAACACTTGCTATAATACTTACTAAAATTATTTAAATGCAGTCAGTCTGACAGGGCTCAAATTTCAATGGTTGTCTCCTTGAATAGTCTTTATCACTCTTTAGATATTTGTATATAGTTTTCCTTGTCTCGAAAATGTTGAGATGTTCCTAAAAACGTTTAACATTTATCGATGCCTAATGATTTAACAGAACTGAATTTATTATTAAAATTATAATAATTTACATTTATAGACATATATATCCGCGGTAGCTCAGTGTCCGGGCATTCGCCTTTAATTCTGTCTACTCGAGGCGAGCCTGAGTTCGAACTCCGGTGCCGGCATCAATGAAATTGTCATTTTCTTAATTGAAATTTTAAGTGCTTATTTATGACGTGCTCGGCGGTGAAGGGAAACATCGCAAGGATACCTGCATATCTAATATGTGAAGTTCGCCAATCCGCACTGGAGCCGCGTGGCGGACCATTCCCCATACCCTCTGTCTAGAGGTGGCCTTTGCCCAGCAGTGGGACAATTTGAAAATAGGATGTTACTTTAGACGATTATAAAAGGAATTCGCAACAGTGATGAGGAGATTTTTTTAAATCCAAGCTAAAACACTCTTGATGATCATCTATCATGGTCTCGTCTGCCTTATCATTTACTGCTCAGTTCCTTGAGGTCTTAGCGGAATATAAGATAGCCTAAATTCCTCTTTGCTTTGCTATCATAACTCTTCAGCATTATTGTAATGCTACAGGTATAGGTATAGATACCTTACCTAGTACCGTAACAGAAACTCCAATAATGTGAATAGTTTATAAAATTATCTATTTAATATATATATAAAATATAAATTGCCAACATATCTTGCAACTTAACGAAAAACAGTCACTTTCAAATTAATCATTCCATACACTTCCTAAATTCCTCTATGCAATAAAATTGCGTTTTGAATTTGCGGCGGAATTATGAGGCGAATTTCAAAACGTCACGAACGGAAATGAAAATCGAAAATTCATGGTTTGCATAAAATTTTCTTCGAACGAATTGATCCCCGGAGATATGCACTGATTACTATCTGTGCTTTGAAGTCACATATTTGTCTGATCAGCGTTTGGAAAAAAATTATTTAAATAGTTTCTTGTTGATCTCGTTCGATCTTAGACAGATCTTGCGGCACATATTTTATTTACAGATTCATAAGAATTAATGGCATTAATAGGTATATTGATTTTATTATTAAAAGCATTAGAAATAGACAACAGTAAATGCTATAAAAGAAAACCGTCAATTAAAAAGGCGGGGTAAAACAATTTGAATTTTTTTTTAAAAAATTGCGAAATTTATTTGCTAACAATGCCGATATATAATATAAACTAAATAATATATGGCAAACGGATAAGTCCACTAAGTATAATTCTGAATAATGTAAGATGTGAAATCTATTAAATTATAATTATTTTTTAATATCAAAAATCAATCTAAAACTTTTTTCATCAAGTCAACGAGGGACCACCCCGAATTTAGTTTAAGTTTTAAGCGCATTCGACCACAACGTAGACTGTCGGACTTAATACCAAAGCTGTTTACCAGACCACCTAAAATATTACGAACTCGTCCTACAAATCAGCTTTAGTATCCCCAGCCACTAACCGGAGTAAGTAATGTACCAAGATAGATATCTAACTCTGCCTAAAGTGGCCACAAACAACTATTATTATAACAGGGCGCGCTCGGGGTATGTTCAGAGTAAGCAAAACAGTGTACACTCTAAATATTAACTAGTAATAAATCCGATGACTTTGTCTTTTTTTTTTCTTTTTTTTAAAAAACGATGCCCTTATTATAAGCTCTAGGCGTGTGTTACAAGGGCGTTTTACAAACATAAATTACACATGCACAAACACCCAGATCCGAAACAACTATTTGCAGGCCATACAAATATTTGCTCCGGGTGGGAATCGAACCCACGACCTGTGACGCCTCAGCTAACATCTTAGCCACTGCGCCAACCGGTCATCTATGTCTGTTCCTTATCTCTGGAATTACTGAGCAAATTAAAAAAAAATATTAAATAGCTTAGTCTTTAAGAAAAGTTTGAGTATTTATCTTCTCGCTATGATTCTCAGAAGGCGAGTATTAAATAAAATTGCGTGAGACACCACCGGACGCAGCGAGTATAGTGGACAGCTTAAAGGTTTAAATAAAACTCTTTGCTGATTGCTGTTTAGAGCAGTATTAAAATTCCCTTTGTTTGTAACATAGCGATATTCTTTGTGCTCGGCATCGGAGTGTAGTGGAAGTAATTTTAACGCTAATACTTAAATATGCACTATGTGATGCTGAATCTCTTAGCAGCCAGTGTAATTACGGCGGAATATTAAATTTGTATCAAGACTGCAATTTGCTCGATCTAAATAAGCTAGTCAGGTCATGAGAGGTCAGATGTCAGCCCGAGTTAGCGAATTAACGAAATTGACAAGTATATAATATGTATGCAATATGTATGTCTATCTGGCCAACTAATATACTGTGAACTATATATACCTAAACTGACATTTTATATATAGTAAATATGTTACAATTTTTAAAACATGTTATTGGTTAATTATTATATAACATAATAACGGCGTCTGAAAATGAAAGCTTTTAGTTGAATACAAACTTGTTTACTTTATATTATTATGGTTTTGCCTAAGTTTTTCGAAATTGTGTTACTAAATAAAACGTATAAAATAAATATTATATCCGGCCATGCGTTGTATGAGGCCATGATGCAATGGACTCTTACTGGAATGTAACATTGCGAGTCCATTGCAGACAAACATTACTAATTTGTATATATATATGCTGATAAGTTCATCCATAACCTTTATTGCTCTTGAATATAACGTTTTGTATAATTCCCAGGGTGGCCCCAACACAGTGCTCCGCGTGATCATCGAGCACATGCTGTACCCGATCGTGCTCGACGTGCTCTACTCCATCTTCCAGCGGTACGGGAAAGTCCTGAAGATCGTCACCTTCACTAAAAACAGTAAGTTACCATTTATATTTAAAAAAAATGGGAGATAAATAACAAGATGCATTTAACAATTTTTTTTTGTTACAATATATAAGCCCGTAAATACATACGTATTTGTTCCTATATTCTTCTAACATAGAAGAAACCATTTTTTCTTTTGCAAACCAATTTTGATAACTGTAATTGACTGAGCGAGGTTTACTATTAGAGTGTGTCAGAAACTCATTTTATGTATGTAGGTATGCATGTATGTATGTCCAAATAAAATAAAATTTGCAAAGTGTATATTTATAAGTATGTAGGTAATCGTAGTACAATTTTTAAGTTCGCTGGGCATCGAAATGGGTTCAGTACTTTATGAGTCAAATATATGTAATCATGTAATCGCGAGGTCCAAGTTTACGACAAACTAGTAATAAATATTATCATATAATTTAACTGTATCAATTGTCTCCCGTACTTTTGCTAGCCGTCACAAAAAGCGGCCATACAGATGCTGCTACAAAAAATCGATCCGCCGCCGATATAAATCTCAATTATCGCGGTAAATATACACGCAACGGAAATATTGCGAACGCCTAATCCCTTTATCGCTGCGCTTCGTTTATCCATCCCCCAACGGATTACAGTGCGTGAAGGCAGCTATTAATAAATCGCGGGGCAAAAGCTCCGCATTCCTGCGGCCGTGTAGTGATAGATTCAAACAACACGGCCGAACTAAGGGCGCAATCCGTTCAAAATTTAAACCGTACTCTCATGCATATCCTAAATAAATCCGGCGGCTGGCAGGTGCCTCTACATATTTGATAACCGCTACCCTCCGCGTACTTTCGCCTAATTATAAAGTTAATTTAAAAACCTTAATCAAATCTACGAATTTCCCGATGCCTCCCGCACGCCCGCTCGTTTCTTTTTACATATTAATGCGCAACAACTTCTGAAACGCCTACAAACAAAAGTTCTCTCCCCCCAAAAGGAAAACCGAATGGGATCTCCCCGTTTACTGTCTCAATCGAACCCTTGTCAAACAACTGACATCGAATTTACAAAAATACTTTATTTATTCAGAAGTAGACGCCAGTTTATATTTATTACGTGCAATTTACTTACCGAGTGGAATTTAATCTTGTATGAGAATACGAAATGAGGACGTAAAATTCTTTATTCCATAGTGTCAGTTTATAGATTTTTGGACTCTTCGCATATTTAAACAAAAGGGTTCCCCTGATAGACTCTCTTCTGTACATATACCCGTCAATCAATGTACAAAACTGGGTTAATCGTGTATATGTTTAGAATATAAGTTATAAATATTACTTAGATCTTACCACACCAGTTAGTTGGATTATAAGCTTACCTTTTATTTATTTAACTATCGGCACTGTCGGTTGATTCCCCGCATCCTTTATAACGCTAGCAAGTGCCAGCAGTATCAAAACTTAATTAGAGTTCCGCCACTATTCATAACGAGCCGACGTGTTGCTTAACATAACTCGATCGTAACTCACCCCCAACTCGATCGTAAACCGCGTGCCTCATAACCAGGCATGTCCCAGTATATCGCGACACCTACTAATGCAGCATTCCCAATTTCCGAACGTACCGTTCAACCCTTCGCTCCGTTTCCGAAAATGCTGTTTGCTTTTTTGCCACATTCGTCATTGTCCAATCGTAAAAGCTTTTGTCTCTAACGGCCAGCCATTATTTACCGGGACGCTCCTCTCCCCTTTCGTTTTAAACTAACTAAACGCCTTATTTCGCGAGACACCCATCTTGAAAAACCATCGTGTCTTGACGCTTATTATTTTAAAAGGATTCATAGCATTGATGAATCGTCTGTCTGCTCCTTAATGATAGCTACAAAAGCTTCTGCGCAATCGAAGCAGAATTGTACTTTATATTGCAAAAGAAATAGTAATAATGTATATATGCATTTTATTTTAACTTTATCTTGAGCCAAAGTTAAGGAACAAAACATATAAAGCAGCTTTAGAATATATCACCCATCGCCCTCCGAACTACCCGAAACAGGTAAATAAACCCAATGCGGCCCGAACAAATCCGTGTGCCGGCTAACAGTGGTGGATCGCAAATCCGTAACGTATAAATCCCTACTTCAATTATCCTGTCTCGTGGGGAGCAAATAAACCACACATTTCGTTTCCAATTCACTTTCGATACTTCACTGCGGCGAACGAAGATATCTGTCGAAAGTTAAGTAACACGTAATGGCACGGATAGTCGCAACAAAGGCAATATTTCTCTCGACGCTAAATATTAACATAAAATCGTTTCCGTAGACAATCGAGTGAAGCGTATCACGCTTATTGTTATGCAAAAAGCCGAGACTACGGGCGCAATATTCGTCTGTATTCAGAAATATTACGTCGGTGTTTTACGACTGTTCGGAGCATATTTACACGTCGATTATTCCTCTTGCGGTATCTCCGTCGAACCTTTATCAATCGCGGCGAATGAACGTGCGTCTTCCCTGATTTATAACACTCCCTTTATTCGCGCTCAAACAATTCACCGTCAGCAAAAACACCTAATAACATCGACCGCTTAGAAGTTGTTATCGAATTCGTGTTGTATCTCGTTGTCGCCCGCGAGTTACGGCGAACTTCGCCCGATGAATATTCCAGAGTTTTTATCGTGTTACGCTAATGAAAGCGACAAAGTTCCCGTATTGCTCGAATTGTTCGTCCGGACGGCGGGGGAAGGTTTATGTCTGTGTATTGTTTGGTGGCTGTTAGCACGTCCGTAGCACGGCGGGTTAGCACACGCGTACCTAATCCCGAAACAAATCTCAATGAGATCGCAGAGTCGCCTTAATCCTACCCTCCCGACCTCCTCTGCCCTACCCGATTGGCTTTATTAAGGTGTAGCAGACCGCCACAATTATTATGCGTCCCCTGTTTGTGGTGGATGTCGTGTCTATGTCGCAGTAGGATTTCCGTAATTAAGGATTTGATTCGGCGACGGGTCTTACCGCCTTTATGTACAAATATATCTTAACAATATTTAGTATATCGTAATATTAACATTTATATAGAAAGTTAAAATTAATTGAATAACATAGAACGGCGTATAATTTAGTTGATTTTTGAAAACTCGGAGATGTAAAGCGTTCACGTAGCGTACTCCATTGCAAGTAATGCCCGGCCGGAGTGAGCGGTTGAAAGCACGGTGTAATTTGCTATCCGTGACGCATTCAGGTCTGGGGCACGTCCGATGGAGATGAGACGTTGAGATTTAAGGTATAATATTATGAATCCCCCGCCGGCCCCGCGAGGCTATACACAATCTATATATTACTTAGCTGACCCGACAGACGTACATAGTCCTGCCGCCTTATTTCGAATTTTGTAATTTGTTACGGAAATATACGATATTTATCAATATGACAACTATCGTATATTTTAAATCGGGCCAAGTACGATGTATGTATGCACGTGTGTGAAACACGTGCATACATACATCGTAACACGGAATTTTTGACCAAACGAGCGAAGCTTACAATTACAGTTGGGGCGAAAACACATTTTATGCATGTATGTATGTATGTTCCGCGATAACTCTAGAATCAGTGGTCCAATTTAAATGAAATTAGGAATAAATGTAGGTAATATTAATACAATTTATAACTTTGTTGGGCATCAAAATCTGTTTAGTAGTTTAAGAGATATTGAAATAATTGTAAACTAAAAAATACGCGAAACGGCTCATCACGAGACCTCCGAAATCCGATTGACTTGAAATCTCTCATAGTTAAACCTTTCGCGATTTAGACGTTCACTGACAACAAATTGTTAACAATTCAAAAAAAAAAAAATAACGCGAGTGAAACCGCGGGTAGCAGCCAATCATTTCAGCGGAAGCAACCTCACCGCTCACCGAAATGAGGATTAGGCAGTTTTAATTTCCAACCGAAATCCCCCGCCTCGTATTTACGTATCGGTTTAAATATTTAAGAGGTTAATTTCGTGCCTCCCTAACGGCGTTTTCAATCAATTTATTTTGATTGGTTCGGACCATTTGAATGCCTTACGCCGCATTCGGTTAAAGCAAACAGTTTTACGGCATTAAACTTTCGAAGCTTATTGTTAATAAAACTTGATGTTTTCTTGATTTTCTTTAATTTATACTTTCTATTGTGCGAGGTCTTATCTTGTTTAAACGTGTATTCATTTTTTTTTATGTTTTTTTACATGTGTTCTTTATTTAAAAAGTTACGGCACATTGTATAAGATGCAATCAATATTCTCAAATTTAAAAAAATTGAGCCGTGGTACCTCAGTGTCCGGGCGCTCGCCTTTAATTCTATATACTCGAGGCGAACCTGAGTTCGAATTCCAGTGCCGACACCAGTGAATTTGTCATTTCCTTAATTGCAATTTTAATGGCGTTTACCACGTGCTCAGCGGTGAAGGAAAACATCGTGAGAAAATCTGCATATCTAAGTTGCGAAGTTCGATAATCCGCACTGAGGCCATGTAGTGGACTTTATATAGTCCTATACCCTCTCTATAGAGGATATATTTGCCAAGCTGTGGAACAATTTGAAAATCGGATGTAACTTTTGAAAAATTGTTTAAATATACCAAAAATCTTACTCTTGAAATATCAATAAAAGTAACAGCCTATTTTCAAATTGTCCCACTGCTGGGCTAAGGCCTCCTCTAAACAGAGGGCATAGGGCATAGTCC
>DWHK01000698.1:0-12954 GCA_018247855.1 Graphium androcles
AAAATACACTGTATGATCTTAATTTTAATATTCAAAATGAATACTTATAACAAAAAATTAGGTGCTAAAATGATTTAATATGAACGCTACTGTTACCTGAATCATAAATTAAAATTAATTTTATTTTAGTTATTCATCTAACGTATGTACTTACATATTACATAAAACTATGAATTTATAAATTACCTTTTCTTCGACAAGTGTTAAATCTGCACTAGATTCGTCTTCACCAAATTCGTTTCTTATTACCACCCTGTAGTTGGCAACGTATTTCATAGACACTTTTCTGATGATAAGACGAGCACTGGTACCATCAAACGAGGTATTTACCTCAGACGAATCTCTAATCACTGTAGAATTTTTATACCAAGTGCATCTACATGATTGATCGGATGTCTTGAGGACTGCTATGAATTCTGCTTCCTCATTTTCTTTTCTTGCCTATAAAGAAAATAATTAATTTTAATTTTGCCATCAAGTTATTCATCGTGTCCTCCTAGTCAATTTCAGTTACGGCAACGAAAATACAGGTGATGAATCCAATGCGGTGGAGGTATCAAGGAGATGATCAATTTCTTTTTATTTTGATTTTTATTGATCAATTTTTGTTATAAACAACAATAATAACAAAAAATAAGAAGGAAAATATTTTGGTTAATACATAAAAGATTCTAAAATGAAGCAGATTTATAAACATGTTATTCATTTATAGATTGTAAAGGCGTAAATGCTTGAAAAGTTCAAGATTATAGTCACGGTTCCTTCAAACAATCGAGATTGTTTTCAATCGTTATATTCCACTCCTTAACGTCATAGGCTTATCCATAGAAAGCACAATAAACCATCTCACATCACAGGAGCAGGATTATTGCGCGCTTTTGGTCTTTGTACATAACTCATCGTACCTTGCTCCAACTAATTTTGGTTTAAATTTAGATTCTTGCAGAGGAAATACAAAAATTGTCAATGCGATAAGTGAGTGAAAAACGCCTCTAAGGATTTTCTATAACACAACAACTATCAACATGCGTGAAATAGTTAATGTGCGTTACAAGTAATGAGTGATAAATACAACTCATGTTTTTTTATTTAAAAATAATTTATGTATCTGCCATTATGTTTATTCATTCCGTACTTGAAGATGACAGTCTCGAGTTAGATAATCACCCTAAAATGGAATTAATATCAATGCTTCGAATGCTCTAATTCGTTGAAAAGCTGGTCTATACATAGCCGTACCGTACCGCAAATCGTCTTACTTGTTAACTCATTGGGTGGGTAGCTTATAATGTACATATCTGAGTAGGTTAGTGAGAGAAAACAACCCGACAGTGGTTGTTGTTTGACACAAAATAAAGTAAAAAAACACATTGGCGCTACTTACTATACTTCTGAAGTGTTTAATGATGTGTGGCTTTTCACCCTTTTCTTCTGGGATATCAGCTATTTCCACTACCTGTGATGTTGCTTCACCTTTCTCGTTCTTTGCGACAAGTTTATACGATCCCTTATCTTGTTGTGAAATATTAGAAATTTCCAATTTGACTGTAAATTCACCCTGCAAAATACATATTCACGTATCAGTTTATGTTACTAGCATTAGCATTTCGGTTGCTTAAATGTACTTTTATGCTATAGGTGTACCTTTATGCAGAATAAATAATTTATATGTATTATCAAAGTGTAATATTTACCTCTCTTAGCGGTTCTATTAGTACAGTATGCCTGGAATCTTCCTTCACCGCACTTGCTTCCTTATACCATACGCAAGATGGTGCAAATTTACTTAATACTTTACATTCAACGATGACAGTCTTCTTTTTAACTATTTTAATGACCTTTGGTTTCTCTTTGATAACTGGAATGACTAAAAGAAAACAAAATGTCGTCGTAAACTTCATTTACAAAAAAAACCTTGTACCTATTGTTACTAAATACAGTGTATACTTACTTTCAATATTGAGCGTTAGATTAGCATTGAGCTCTCCAAGTTCGTTTTTGATGTTACATTTATACAGTCCGGAGTCTTCAATGCCAGGGTCAATTAGTTCCAAAATAATAGTATAAATATCTTCTTTTACTTCGACCCTGGTTTTGATTTTCGACGAGTCCCTGATTTCTTTACCCTCGTGGTACCACACAATCGTCGGTCTGGGACTAGCTTTAACTTTGCAGCCCATGATAACTAATTTTCCGTTGTCCTTGGATTGAATCGTAGGCTTTTCAACAAATGTAGGCCCTTCCCCTTCGGGTTCCGGTTCAGCCTCGATGTTCAAGTTCAGATTAGCATTACTCTCTCCAAACTCATTTCGTACATGACAGCGGTAAGCGCCACCATCCGCTGCCGTCGGGTTGGATAAGAGCAATACTAGCTCATAAACGTCTTCGCTTATAACCGAAGATTTAATTTGAATTTTACTGCTAGCCTTAATGACGGTTGTGCCTCGGTACCACGTTACTTCAGCCGCCGGCTTGGCTTTACAGACACATCGCATTGTTATAAGTGTGCCGTCTTCATTGGGAATGATTCGGGGTTTCTCCACGAACGATGGTGCGAAACCGTTCTCATCATCCCCACCTACAAATCAAATGTTAAAATGTAAATAGGCGATAACTATGTAGACAAAATCAAAACACCCATGCAGCTTAACGGGCTTAAAGCTTAACATGCGATTGCTACTGTATGCGTACGTATTTAAGTTTAATTGATAACCCTGAATTTATTTTATATTTTACCTTGGAAATTGAGAGCAATATTTGCATTGCTCTCGCCAAACACGTTAAAGGCATTGCACCTATAATTTCCGCCATCTTCCCTGGTTGGGTTTAATATTTCTAATGTTAAATTGAAGGTGTCTTTTCCAATTGCTTTCCTTGACATCTTCATTTTAGCCCCATCCCTAATTTCTTTATCACCATGGAACCATGTTATATCTGGCATTGGGTGTGCCTCCAATATACATTCCATAATTAATATGTCACCATCTTGCCTTATAGTTGGCTTTTTAGGAAATCTAGGTGCTTTACCAGCGGGAATTCTGTTTAAAACATAAAAAATATTAAAAACCCTATCCCTAATAGGCTCTTTTTAACATATTATGAAAGAGCTTACTTTGGTTTGTCTCCACCTTCAAAGTTGAGATTAATTTTTGCTACGCCTTCACCGTGTTTGTTTTTCGCCACGGCCTTGTATTCTCCCTTATCAGAATTTTCTACACCTATGATTTCAAGTCGCGCCATATGATACAACGTTTGATCCTCATCTAGCGTAATTTTATATCGACTGCTTTCTTTTATTATTTTTTTCCCATGGTACCTGTTATTCGCATCGTATATTAGTTACTATTTGCTTATGTGTATTTTAACTAATGTCATTGCAGGTACAATATCATAGAGTTTATTCTTACCAGGTGATGGTTGGTTTCGGTTTGCCAACGCATCGACATTCGAATGTGATTTTGGTACCATCATCCGATTGCCTGATGACAGGTCTCTCCGTAAATGTCGGTTTGATAGAGTCTTCAGGCACGGGGGCTTCGTCGCCTATCGCATTAATGCTTTTGTTAACTTTGTCATTACAATATTCATTTTCACTAGTTTTGCAGCTTTCTTATTCTATTATATCATATCATTGATTGTATGTCTCATTTAAGATGTTTTCTTTCGGGTACGTGTGTGGATTAATCATATATTACGCAGCCAGGTACGGAATATTATATAGTTAATTAAGGGTGTAAAGAAAATAAATAGCTTGTAAAATAAATATATAATATTTTTTTTTATTTAGATTAAATATTTTATAAGCCTACAAAATATTTTTCGCAAATAGTACGCATAACAGTTGCTAATATTTAAACAAAGTGCTTAAGCATAAAATTAAGTTGTGCGACGATTAATAAAAGGAGCATTTAGAAAATAAATAAAGCGTACGAGCATGAGATACTGACGAAAAGATATTCCGTCTGACCAGATAAGAGGATGTAGTGGATTAACATGCACTTAACAAACATAGGTGAAAAGCGATATATGGTGTGGACAAGATGGGATGTAAATCTACTCATGTAAAGTGTACAATTTTGTGTTGCAAATTTCGATGCAAATAAAAAAATAGTAGAAAACATCTTAAACTGACACATTGGTTAACGGTTACTTGCTGTGTAACTTGTGTAGTAATAACGATGTAATGTATTAGTTAAATGGTCTCATAAGCGTAGCTGCAAAATCTACGTGAATAATTATGATAATTCTAATTATATCTAATGCTGGTGGATTAGTTTCACACATTACATATAAGTTAAAATAACACAGTAAGTATTGGATCGGTAATCAATTGTATTTATGGTATTTGTTGCAGTGTATTTACTTTGGGCAAAACTAAATATTTCATTCATATTTATCAAATATTTCATTTGCAGATTTTGGCGTCATTGAATCAGACTTTTAATTTCGATTATGTTCATATATTTATTTAATTAGTCTTTAAAATCTCAACAAGTTAATAGACTATGTTACAAAATATAATAATAAGTTAAGTTGGGCATTATGCAGTTTGTTATATAATCAGTTCATTTAAACCTTCTTAAATACTTAATTCCTTCTTGTTGATGCTATCATATCTATCGTTTTCATTATTAACTTAGTAGAACTTTTCTTTTTAATAAAAGAAGCAAAATGTTACAAACGGGTAAGGAGAAGAATATCTTACTGTCGAAGTTCAAGCTGATTGTAGCATTGCTCTCGCCGAGCTCGTTCTTGGCGGTCACCCGGTACTTGCCAGCGTCTTCCACCGTCACGTTGTTGATCTCCAGCGAGGCGTAGTACGACTTTCCGTCCTTGCTCACTGTCAGCTGTTAAATTTAATTAAATCATTAAATATCTTACTGCAGCAGTCACATTTTATCTTAGTGTTAAGTAGGCTGAATAAAACAGAATAATTAAATGATTTTTTTTATGGAATTGATGACAACCGATGAGACGGTTCACCTGATGTTAAGGTATCCCGTCGCCCATAGATACACACAACATCTGGAGAGTCACGGGTGCGTTGCCAGTCTGGGAAATTGGATAGAACTGGTGCATTGGGTAGAAAGAGTCGTGAACATATGCAGGATTTGGAAATCAAAGGAGTAGAAATAGAAAAAGCAGGAATGGCCATCCGGCAACCCAAAAAGCCATGCATGCTTTATTTTATGCCGACTTTGTGTGAGTCGGTGGTACTTTCCCGGGCGAGTGTGGCCTTAGAAGTGCAGTAAGAGCTGTAAGGAAAAGGAGGAGGAGGAGGAAAAGGATGTAATGATTTATCTAAAAAAAAAAGAGATGATGTAAGGGTTTTTACAGAAAACAAATCAAATTGATTTGTTATTCTTATTATTTTGTAAGATAGTTTACAAATTTCATGGTATAATTTGATATTATCTAAATTGATAGATATAATATTATTAAGTGTGTATTACCACTTGCCTTATTATACTGGCAAAAACTACATAATATTTTTGTAAATTGTTAATTCAAAATATTTTAATCTAAAATTAATTTCAGAATAATTAGTATTTTAAAATCATAGTAAATCAAATCATAATCATTCGTCATCGTGCAAATAAATATTAAATTGGATGTAGGTCATCTCTATTTGCAATGTACTGTTCTATCCACCTGTCTATGTTTATAGCCAAGTGGATTAGATTGAGGTCAAGGCCATCTCTTATCACTTTTCATTTTAAATTTTATAATACACCTTTCCTTACTTTGATTTACATAGGAAAAATCTTATTTTTTATTATTTAGAACTAATCATTCCAAAATTACAAATAGATCATTTATCTTTTCTTTTTAAAAATTATGATTTGTTTGTTAGTTATGAAATTTAGATTATAATACTTTGAAAGTTTGATAGGTAGTATTTTTCGTGAAAGATATGAGCTGGTATACGAATGATGTAATAAAATAATAAAAGCCGGTGTTTCTGACCTTTGAAGGGACATATTTGCAAAGAAAAGACAAGAAAATGAGGGAACGGCAATGTGATATTGCCATTTTCTTATCGTTTCCTGTTTCTCAGTTCTTAGCAATTTTTTTACTAAAAATATGTATTCATTCAAATACCATATAAAAGAAACAACAATATTGAACAGATCTGATGATTTTGTTAATATAGTAGGGTCAGCTGTCTTGGGAACTTCCAATTGATCGATAAAGGTTCAATATTTGGAGAAAATTATTTAGAAATTTATTTCTTCGATATATATTATAAACAGTGCAATCTGTTAAAAATACATTTGAACAACGCTTGTTCAACCAGATATTTAAAAAAATAAGTAAAAAGAAAACAATAATAATATACGTATTGATAGAACACATTTTACTTAAAAAATGACGGCTGATGGTGAGAATTGAAAGGTATCTTGATCAAGCTATGCGGCTTACTTTGTGCCTGGCGCCCGGTTTGACCTCCATCGTGTTGTGGAACCAGACGACGCTGGGCACGGGTTCCGCCTCGATGCGGCACTCGAAGATCAGCCGCTTACCGTCGTCCTCCTGCCGGATGGCGGGCTTGCGCGCGAACGTCGGCGCTTTGCCGTCCACTTGTCTGCCGAAGGAGGACAAGGTTCAGGACTTTTGTAGCTAGCGTAAATGACTTTCGTAGCTAATCGTAGATAAACGTAGACGCTCATCTACGATTAGTTTATGTAAAAGAAGACATTGACCATGTAAGCGGTGGATATATGATACATGACTTCAGACAGCTAATTCTGGTATCATTAAATAATACTATAATAATTGTTAAATTTTCAAGGTTCAGGACTTTCGTAGTTATCTCGTCTACTCTAATCTACGATTAGATTCTATAGAAGAAGTCGTTGCGGAGTTTGAGTTGAGGCGGTTGACAAATGATTTCAGACTGCATACAGCTAATTCTGTCATTGTTAAGTAACTTGTAGGTCGTCGCGAACTTGGACCTCGCGATTATATTATTTCACATTTATTTAAATATCTCATAAACTACTCAACTGATTTTGATGCCCAACGAGCCAAAAAAATTTACTAATGTTGCCTATGTTCCAAATTTTAGTTTATTTTGAGCTCTGATTCAAACATACGTATGTATGAACATACATAAAACAGTTTTTTGACCGAACACTAATTGTAGACCTTACTCGTTTTTCTCGATCGGTCAATTATAATAATTGTTAAATTATAATTTCTTTGCATTACTTTTAATGATTTGTCCTTATATATTCGAGAGTAGTAATGCAAACTATAAATATTTTTATTTTACGTCAGCTTTCTTCGTCAATCCTGATCCTTTAGGAGTTGCTGCTACGAAATCAACTACAACAAATTGAATAAAAGCATTGGACTGTCTCATTTTAATTTATTCTTTACCTATAGATTTAAATGTTCATTATGATTTATTCCTCGTCCAGATTCTTATAAACAACTAAAGTATGTATGTATATACGAATATTAAAAATACTGTCCAAATATATAATTATTACTTACTTCTGTTTGTCTTCGTCTGCGGCTGAAATGGAAAAAGATGCGGTGAGTACATGCTCAATTGAGAATTTTTCGTCTATATTAAAACGTACTGAGCGAAAAGCTCAACGCTGCGTGCAATTTTAAGCGGATTATTCGAATTCGAATGTTTATGAATTTGAATAACATCTAACAGATGTAAATCGTATCGCGGTGCTGAATCCCGGAATAGATGCAGGTGTTCGCGGTGTTTTGAATTCCGGTGCGATTTTTATTTCGTGGTTCGCCAATGGAATCATATTTGTAGCGATGATGGAATTATACGAACGTCTAGTCTAATGGTTACTGACAATTTCGATTGGCGCAGTAAGCTAACTACCTCTGCTGAAAATATGTGAAACTATTCAGATGAAAGCACATTTAAATGAAGGTAGGAATTATTTTCCAAATATAATACGGCTACATCCAAATCTAATATGTATTCTTCTTTCAGGGGTATGAAAACTGATGCTATCTTAGAAGTTTCTAACTTATTACGGGCATATTACGGAAACAAAACTTGAGTTAGTCCGCTGGAAAATTCAGCAACGAACATGATAGTTCAAATTCTTTATGACAATTTCTCCAATTTACAATTGCTTACAGACTGAAATGATTAGTCACGTGCACAAAGCTATAAATAAACAGAGCTTATGTTTCATAGATTTATATAGAGTGAGATAAATTGGATGTGTATTAATAGGAACCATACAAATAATAGCAGTTTTGTGATACGTAGACCATTCGTCATTTTGTTTACGTCCGAGCTTTCAGCGGCCGATAGTCATACGGCAATATTGAGCGGTGCGCCTTACCAACAGCCATTTTGCCAATTCGCCTTTGGCTCGACGCGTCGAGCGTGGGTTACTGCTCCGTAGTCGTTTTTTGTTGTCACTTATTTCGGTCTATGACTAATGCCGTTATTTGTGAAGGCATTTTTATTGGCAGAAGTATTGGATTACGCTCGAACATTGGAACAAATGTTTGTTCGATACTCAAGCTTGTCGAACAAAGATTGATTTCTTCCACGTTTTCAACATAAATTGATTTCATTAGATTTTTGGCGGTTGCGCAGGTTCTTATTTTTTAAGCTATGATTGAGTATCTAATCTGGTATCAAGTGTTATTATTTTTTTAATATTCTTAAAGATAAATAGTGAAGTCTTTTTTGATTATATCTGAAATATTGGAAGTTCTAAGAGTTTATTTCGTGCTGGAGTCTTGTTCGGTTGTACTTTGGACATTGTTTTAAATGATGATTAACGTTAATCCATGGACCATCTTTTATACATCATCGTTGATGTATTGTCGCAGTCAATATACCACGTATTTGAAAAAAATAAAAATTTCTAAAAGTAGTACAGCTAGCAAACTTACGGCTAAAGTTAAGATTGATGGAGGCGGCCACCTCGCCCATCTTATTCTTAGCTTTAACTTTGTAGAGTCCCGCATCGGTCTCGATCACGTCATCCAGCTCCAAAACAACGAGGAACTTGTTGTTGGCGATGCTTTGGATCCTGTTCAAAACAATATTACACTTAATACCAGCGCCAATTACAAAAATATAAGGAGTTTGGAGGTAAACTAAGTATGAATGAAGATAATTTACAAGGTTATTTTCACAGAAAATTACAAAAAACTACTTCAAACGCCTCAGAAGTGTATTTTCATGATATGTTTTTCGTTAATTTGATTTCATACTAAACCGGTTTTCCTGAAAACTTTTTTAAATTAATCCAAAGTATAGGTGTGCTTTAAGATAAAAATATTTTTTTAAAATAAGTTTATGAATGATAGAGTTATGCCCGAACAAACATAAAAAAATAGAAACATCCGAATTAAGAACCTTATCTTTTTTGAAGTCGGTAAAACTCGTATTAAATGAACAATATAATTTTGAAACAGTTAAACAGATGTGTCATTTACGGCAAGAAGATTTTTAGCGAAACAAACAAGAACGTTCTTCAATTTTTTTGCACAGGACATTTCTGGATTTGAAAAGTTTTCTGTTATAAACAGTATAAACTTTAAACTTGTAACGTTTTATAAAGTGACAAAGCATGACCATGGGCAGAAGTTAGGTCGCCTTCTTTATAGCAAGAATATATTGAGTAAGTCGATTTCATGTTTGTAAATTGCGTTTCCTTTAATGAATTTCGCTTCGCCTAGGTTTTGGGGAAAGTGGAAACATCTTAATCCACATCAATGTGTACTATGGCGTTGCAATTTCGAAACATGCAGATGTCGCATGGATTTCTCGGCTGACCGTGCCAAGTGTGCCGGCTCTTGCTACTGATCGTCCGCATCAAAGAGCTATCAAAGCGAACAGGGCGAAAGCATTCCGCCCGACGTTCATGTAGATCGTTGACCCAATTATCTCGACTCGCGTCATTATTAATTTTATATATTTTTTCCATATTTTTTTTATTTTTGATACCTAACAGTATAATCTTTTTCTGACAATTAACTGAATCATCTTATACTGCAGCTACAGACATTGAAAAGTGGACGAAAGATTAGGATTTGTGATTTTTCGATCGATTATTATTCCTGTTATTTAAGTCCGTTTAGACAATTAATTTTGTTCGAGAAAAGATAACGGGACAGTGTTATGTTTTTTGCTCACAGTTAAATTTGTTAAAGGAAATAAACCGTAACTTGTTGTCGCAATAAAAAAAACAGTGTGAACGAGTATACAGTATTGCGATAATTTTATTTGTTCACTATAGTGACACATATGTATATTTATTTATTTATTTTCTTTATTGTAAACACTTGAAAAGTATTACAATAGGCGGACTTAATGTCAATAAGCATCCACTTCCAGTCAACCTAGGATGTGGTGAGAAGATATGGTAGGTGCAGTAAATTAATAACTACTGTAATATAAAATATAGAAAACAACAAGAGAATCTGCTGCCTATGAAATGGAGCCTCGGCCGTAGAAACTTTGCATTCTTTTTACGAAGAAGACAACCAAGCGAAAAACTTGGAACCTGGCGTTTCCAAGGCCCCGGAGGATGTTAACGCCATTACGTGAAACGAAATGCGAGGGAAGGACGCGGCGCTCCGATAGAGAGACTTGACAGAGACAGACGTCATGCGTTCGGTCTTATAAAATATATTAGAAATGTGTAAAAAGGTTAAAATTAAATGTAAGAAAACTTTTGTTGTTTACTTTGGTAAAAAGCCAGCTTTCAGCAGATACATTAAGATTGGTTAAGTAAGTTCAACTTTTGAATATGATCTACTTTTGTCTATTTTAGGTTCCAATAATACTCGAAGACAAAAATAAGATTATAAATGCAGTTCAAATTGGTTCAAACCATGTAAATAACACGATAAAAGGATTTATAGAATATACTCCAAAGTTTAACATGAACATCCAATAATTTCATATTTGCAGCAATTTCCATTCGCAGAATGCTTACCGCAAATAGCTGTCCATAGACTACTTATATAGTAACGGATTTGGACTCAGGCGTGCTGTGGTTTTAACAGACATTGGGGATAAATTCATTTTAGTACTTGAGAGCAGGTACGCCTTATTAAATAGAAATACGATTTAAATTTGCAAAGTTTTTTCCTACTAAAAACACAATAATTTTAATTAAACTACTTTAGTACTCTGCTCTGAACATTGCGGAGAATAATTTATACGTGCTAATTTTTTTAACCAAATATAGTGTACATACAATACAATAAGTAGCATCATGATAACTTTTACTCTGAAGTCTGTAGTTTGGTTTCATTTGATATATCTTTTTACTTCGTTTTTGAAATAAAAATATCGGAAATAATAAGTATGCCACGAAAATATACTTCTATGCATTTAAAGTTTGTTTTTTATTTCTTTGATATTAACATTTCTGTAGAACGATGTTGCGATATACACCAATGAATTGGCATTTAAAAAGGATGGGTCATCACAATACAAATCACTTAACTTTCACGAGTGGCAAGTAGAAAAAACATATTTTATTCGGAAAGACAAAACGTAGTACCGCTTTGAAATTAATATGTGGATCAGAATTTTAAACTATCAAATTTTAGGACCTCTCGAGACGCATTAAAGCAGACAATTATTTAATTATTTTCTTAATTAGTTTTCGAGTGTATTGAAAGACGTACCAGTTCACATTCATGTAAGTATGCAGGCGTTATTACGATTTCTTTTTAACATTTGAAAAATACATCACTTTTTTTTTTGATAACTAGCGTTAATTAGCTTATCCCCGTTTGCAGCTAGATGTTGACTTTCCGGATATATGCCATATATTTTTTTTTAATAATAATAACAATAACTACGACAGTAGGTTAATGTTGTAACGAAAAATAGTAAATAAGAATCTATTATACTTCTATATACATCTATTGTACGTGATTACTTGTAAGAAAAAGTTATTTATATTCGAATAAGTTAATGTTTTTTGAGTAAAAGAGAGAAGAATTTTTCGTAGCACATTTATTTATTTAACATGGAAGGCTGACGCAACGACTGAACGGCTGACGACTTTATAGGAGAAGTTTTAAAGTACTTAATTCTTAAATGTGTACATATTTTACTTGCAATTCAGAGCGATCAAAAATATTACATTTTTGCTGTAATAATTAATATAATATTGACCATATGATTGATTTTTAATTTTGATAAATTAAACAGAATTTACTTAAAATAGATATCCTACAATGTTTTTGATAAATTAATCGAGAAAATATAATAATAAGTCCATTGAAGATTGAGCGGTACCCTTCGTGAAATTTTCACAAAAGAAGCATCAGCCACTAAAAAAAGGGGTTTGCCGCAACCTATTTTTTTATACTCATTTGCATTGGTAAAGGATAAAGGGTTGGCCCTTTATCCTTTACCAATGCAAATGAGTATAAATGGTATCTTTATAATTAATTTACAAATTTTATGTTGCATTGACTATATTATTAAATGTACCCACAATTTTGTTAATTATATCGTTATAATAGTCTTTATCACTTTTTTTAAATTTTATAATTGTTTGCCATATAATGTAAAGTGAAGATGCAAAGTGGATATCAAATAATGGACGACTATTTACGCTGCTTTGGAAGCTTTCAAGTTATATCAAGTTTAATCAATAGCGTATACAGAATGAAAAAAGAAGTGTTTGTAGGAAAGTGACACTATACAATCAAATTTATTTACTTCTTTTTGCATTTTACTGATTTAAGATTAACAAAATATATTGCACAAAAATCTAAATAAGATTGATATACTTATAGATAACTTTCACTCACGATATATTTTTATTGACAATACGAGGGCTGCACTAAAAGTATCGGAAATGGAATATTTCCACTATTCCTGTCACATTAAAATCTTTTTAATTGCAAACTCCTTGGTTTGAAAATCGAATACCATTCATTTATTTAAAAAAAGATTCTCGGTCTTGTCACAACGTCTTG
>DWHK01000699.1:0-12946 GCA_018247855.1 Graphium androcles
AGATATTATAGTGCACAAGTGCACTTGCAGACACAGGTGCACTCTCTGTTCTTTTCCTCTCAATGCCCGCGCAGGACCGCATTGCCCTAACCCAACTGAGAAACAACAACACAAAGTCATTGTCCCCCCGCGGGATTCGAACCTACGACCTCCAGTTTGTAAAGCAAGGCCCTATACCACTAGGCCACGGAGGCAGTTAATAGTAGTATATAGTGTAGGTACATAGCATTGAGAATTTCTTCGACTGACTGCCAAAAGTCCAGTGGGAGAGATCCACTCGCTATACGTGCCTTCCGGGTGCGCGCCGCCGGTCCCGGAACCGCGACGTATTCAGACGTGCGCGTCGAAATTCGCCGGAAGTGAACGAGTCGACGCTTAATATGTAGCCTTAAACTTTGGCGAATAAATAGTTTTACACAAACAAAAGGATGACGGGTTTTCTTTAATAGGAGGTTCTTTGTTCGAGTGTATGTATTATTTTTTAAATATGTTTACCGATACTTCCGTCAATTTGGAACCGTTTATCAAAATTCTTAGATAGATCTTCAGAGATAGATGTGTCACAAGTTAAACGCTGAGGCCGATGGTGCCTCTCTATAAGCGATAGAGAGACACGATCGGCCTAAGCGTTCGGCGCTCTCGCTTGCTCAGGCGGAACGTCATAATGAGTCTTGCTTTTACGTGCGTGCAGCCGGCGTTCATCGTTTTAAAAGACGTTATTACGTCAAAATCGTTTTTTTTATAGGAGAGGTTGGCCAGCAAACTGAGGGTTCACCTGATGTTAAGTGATCGTTGCCAGCCTAGAAGAAGAAGAAGAAAGAGAAGAAATTGAATAAATCAGGTTAAAGGGTAGGATAGGTTAAGATTATATTAAGGATTTCACGGGGAAAGGAGTGAGAAAAGAAGAGGGTAGGAATGGCCATCCAACAACCCTAAAAGCCATACTTTATTTTATGCTGGCTCTGTAAAGGGTGGTGCCTCCCGCAGCCGAAGAAGTGCAGCAAAGGCTGTACGAAGGATGTTATACTCTACCACCTTAAAAATTCTTCTGGAGTTTCTTAGAAACTTCACTTCTAATACGATTGATGTCGGTTCTACAATTTACTGTGTAAATGAAAATTATTTGCTTCCATGATTCGCTAAGTATAAACTCTAGATTATTTTAAGGACATAGCGCACGCCAGTGGTATCGTATTTGGCATAGTTTACACGAGAAAATGACAAATTCGAACGAAAAAAATCTAATTTAGGATCGAATTCAACTTTGTTCAGCTTTAAATTACTTTCACACTATCTTAATTTGAGATTGTAAACAAATCTAGTCCTCGAACCGTTTTCATGGGTGCGCCAAAGTTTACCCATCTAGCCTTTGGCAGACCCTACACACGCATTGAAAGTGATCGGTTACTTCCCGCTTACTACTAGTACAGGCATCTTATTCAAAACGACCACAACTTTTTGGTGCCTCAGTGGTTTAGTGGCATAGTTCAATTAGCGGGTTCAAATCCTACGCGGGAACAGTTTATGTACGCTGTTGTCTTGGAGTCGGTCTAGGACAATACTGGTTGATCGCCCGGCTGCCTGAAAAGCAAGATGATCTTGATGGTCGGTCAGTCCTGCACCTAATCCTTTCGGAAATAAGACGAATTAAGAGCGTACACGTATATGCGTATTCACTATAAAATCTCAAGAAATTTTTCCTTTTTTTTAACAAAACACGCTGCCCTTATTATAAGCTCTAAGCTAATGTTACAAGGGCGTTTTACAAACAAATTATACAAATATACACAGACACAAACACCCAGATACGAAATGTAGGTCATACAAATATTTGGCCCGGGTGAGAACAGAATTCACCTCTGACGCCGAACCTAGCGTTTTAGCCACTGCGCCAACCGGTCATCAGTTGATTTCTTGTTCGTTCAAGGGTAGCTTTGTACAGTTTACCTTAAGTTATTGCGAAGCTTAATAAAATTGAAATAACGCGAAGTCATTATTTTAGTTTACCATTATCAGTTGCTTACAGCATTAATTTGAAAATAGCTGTGATCTCATGAGTCTTTCCTTTACCTCAAAGGTCACTTTTTATGACAAAGATAAGCTGTTCGCCTGGCACCGGTCACCTCGGCAAGCGATTCAACTGATATTTACAAATCAATGAGATGCGATCACTTATGATCGCATGACGCCATCGAGACGGGGTCACCGAGGCTGTCCGCCTCTCAACAAGTTTACAAACAAAATATTAATTGATTGTGACGCAACAATATGTCTGCCAAGGTAACTTTTTTACACGTACGGTTTTTTTGCATCTCACGTTTTATAACAGTAAACAACAGCCAACGTATACGAGGTGAAGAGTTTGGTTGATAACTATCCCGCATCATGGCAAGTAATGAGGCAGTGGAAAAATCTCACTCAATTGGCGCTATCGTTCTCACTTTAACGGCCCGCATTGTTTTCGAACAGAAGTCGGTCTTTCTGTTTGATCAGTCGGCATCATCACAAGCGGAGTACAGTCAGATCTTCTTGGTTATCAGACTTTAAAAAAGGGGAAGTAAAGAAAGTAAAGTATACGTGTCCTTTGAGATTTCAGAATCGTAAAATCACTTATTATTTATTTATTTTTATAATACAATGCTCAATAGCACGGAGTACGAATATTTTTTTTTTGTTTGAAATGCAAGTGATTATTATTTTTTAGGTAAAAGTAATCTAAAAAAAACTGTCCCATAAATTTTTGTACGGTATAGATATACTTAAAGTACAACTGTTAACAATTGTCACATGGTACCCCCCTTAAGTTCAACACGGATGTGGTAACTGATGCACATTTTACTACAAAATTACTGAACTTCAAAAACAAATATTTGCT
The DNA here is from genome assembly GCA_018247855.1 of Graphium androcles. NCBI lineage: Eukaryota > Metazoa > Arthropoda > Insecta > Lepidoptera > Papilionidae > Graphium > Graphium androcles. Next base: position 2,876 of record DWHK01000699.1, read on the forward strand.
ATACAATTCCTAGAAAAAGTGCATGGCTCCCTCCCGTAACTGTTGTTGCGTATATTTGATATTCCCATTTATGCTTCACACATCAATACATTGGCCAAACTCCCGTGGTCTAAAAGTAGTCTGGACGTCCTCAAGACACTGATGTTATCGGCTAATGATGATCCAGGGAGTTTACCATATACGGCCGCATCATCACATACTAGTTATATAACTAGTAGTTCGCCACGAACTTGAATCTTGAAGTTATTTTATTTCACATTTATTTCAATACCTCTTAAACTACTGTATCGATTTTGATGCCCAACGAACTTAAAAATTGTACTAATATTACCTACATACATTCCAAATTTTATTTAAATTGGAGCACTGGTTCGAGAGTTATCGCGTTACATACATACATAAAATGCGTTTTCGCCCCAACTGTGATAGTAAACCTCACTCTCTTCGCTCGCTCAGTCAATTATTATAAGTTCAAAAACTCGAAACTAATTTATATGTATATAAGACATGTCACATCTAGTTGTTATTCAAAGTACTTTTCACCTCCTGGGTGTTATATGACGATATAAGAGGATCTTAAGCTTTATTAAAAATTGATCGACAAAATAAAAAATTTCAAAGTCCTATTGGTAGTGTGCGTTCAAACAAAAAACAAACAAACAAATGTCTTAACTTTTTGAGTTATTATACATAAAGATTTCATAATTAATTCGGGTTAATGCGAAATCTAGTTCGTGTCGCCTGATTAATAATGGAATTGATTTTATGCTGTTGTGAACGTTATCTCTACGTTCTTACAAACTTAGGGTCATTGGCGTTAAAATTTATTTGTCGTGGAATAATTCAACCTCATATTTGGGTCATTAACGTTTAATGTGTTTACAGGAAAACCTATATGAGGAAAATCGTCAACGGACAGAAGGAGGACCGAAATTGGGTCGGCACGTCATTGTGAGATTAAGGCTGAAATAACAGAGGCGGGTGAAGTAACTGATTGGGTAACGTTCGCCCCGTCTGATGCGACGTGCGTGACGCATGTGCCATGTACTTGTGACAAATTCCGGAGTTACGTAAGATTCAAAAGTTCTGACAGCCTCAATACATTACTACAAATTTTCAGTTGCTTTTAAGATTAATAGCATACTATTCGCTCAAAATATTTACTAACAGTGTCAATGAGTGTGTTGCATTACTTGTTTATATGTTTATATTTTGATTTTTACGTTATTTACATTTTTAGATTGAAGGTGACGTGGTTTACCAAAAATAGCATAAACATTGTATATCACAAGGTACCAAAATTTAAATATACAAAATCAGATCTTTTTAAGTTTATATCACGACTTTATGGCCCCAAATTTATGTCAAGCGTTTCACTGGCCCGAAATTAGAAGATCCCTATTAGGTAACGAGTTCATAACGAATCGCGGCGTTTTGTAGATTAATGTGCCATCCGGGAACGGCGGGGTCGTCGACCGTCTATCGGCAGAGATAAGCCGGCCAAACGTTTATCAGCCCGAGAAAGAGCTTCTTTGTTTTCCGACTAATTTCACGACGAACAACCGTCTGATTAGATTAATTCGTCAGCATGTGATTTTTCAATCATTTACAAGCTTTATCGATTAAAAATGTACAATATATCAAATGTATAAATGCGAATCTGCGAATTATACTATCGCAATTTACGTAAAAATCATCTTTTCTCGTGTCAAATGATGTTGTCGCTCCATATTATTTAATTTTTTTTCAGTTCCGATGAGGAAATTTTAATTGTTTTGTAAAAAAGTTATTACACACTTTTATAGGAATCCTGATTGACAGTTGTTCTATTTTAACCAAAATTTAAAACAAAATCTGTATTCAAATAATGAAAATCACTAAAAATAAACAATAACGGTCAAAATAGTAATCCTCAATTGCGGAAATACTCTAAAACGTACTTGATCCCTAGACACTTTTAATGTGTGTAATTTTGTATAAGAAAAAAAACCATTTTAGCAAGTATATGCTCTTAAAATTAAATGAATTTTAGCAACTACATTCGTTTATATTCCAGCCTCACAAACGGCAAGTTGGTAGCGTCTCGAGCAAGTGAGCGCACAAGTTTTAAGTACAAATAATACAGTGAAGCGGTCACACCGGCAGGGCCTCTTGCCGCGTGACCAGATCTCGGTAACGAGCAAAAACTCTAAAACGACATCCGAGCGGGCGGAGGAAAAACCGAACGACGGCGACGCGCCGCGAAGCTAGTCGCGCCCAGCTAGATGCATTTCGTTCGAGGACAATCGATGTTGGTAACAGACGGACAGGTTGAATTTAAACTCTAGACTCGAAAGGGACCAAAAAAGATATTCTGGTTTTATTGATACGTTCGAGCCAGGAAGAGTTATATGCTATGTGTTCTACACAAAAATGTTTTGAAATCAAAACCTACCACCAGTTGCACATATTTCAAAGGAAGCGAGCAGACAGTTTAGTCGATGTTGGGGGAAAACGTTGCACAAGGATATTCGTGACGACCAGACAAAATGTAAAAAATTATGTATTTTTACTTCAAGTCGACTTTTTGTGACTTCTGGTAAAAATAAAGCCTATATGTTCTATAAAGGCTTTTTGTAACGTGTTGCTATTACTAGAAATATACTTGAGAGATCGACCAGGAACTCAGTAGCCAAATAAATTTAGACACTCTATTTAAAGGATGGGCAGTGCAATGATTGTAATTAAGAATATGCACGTCTGGCGTAACATTGTAGCGTGTGTTTACGTGAAGATGCGACAGAAATAATCGGCCAAGTGGCGCATCCTGCAAACTGTGTCATGGGCTCAGCCCACGCCCCGCGGAAGGCCATAACGTACTTATGGTGAACTTCATTCAAGAAATGACATACATCAACTCGATCACAACCGAGAACACGAAACGTCACTACCAGTTTTTAAACAAAGATATTTTATTTCAAAAAACCAAAGGCTTTATTCGACACAAGTTATTTCTCTCCAAAACAATGATAGGTAATTTAATTCGGTGTTGTGGCAAACTTCTTTTCTTTTTATGGTAGCTTTGTAAAGGCGACAGTAATTGAAATAAATTTATGTTGAACGCGAATCCAAAAAAAAGAAGTCACCTTTGTGCGACTGGATATGTTTATGGCGTGGCTTTATGCCGCCTACGTTTGAGCAAAAGGATTGTTAACGCCCGACGTGGATAATCGGCGCTGTCAACTTGATGGATAGGACGGCGGTGACGAGGCATGGAAGACAAGCGAAATCACCCCCCTTGCCTTTCCTCCCCTACCTCCCTTCTACAGGGCCTTGCCTCCCCTCCTTTAGCCCTGTTTATCCCTATCTTTAGGACGGGGCTTAAAGTAAGTAGCTCAAATGTGCAGCGGCGCATAAACTTAGTTTACTTAATACGAACTTATTATTTATTCGGCGAAATAAACTTCTGACATTTCTTAAAGAACCGGATGAATGCTGATGTAAGTTAAAATATATTAATTAAAATGTACTGTGAATTTGTTTTCAAATGACCGCAACGAATTTATAAAAACCCCATACTAGAAGTACGATACGATATAGTACGAGAGTGCGAAAAATTTTTTAGAGTAAAAAAATTGTGGGGCTCTTTTTAACTTAAAAGATTTTATCGCTTATATTTACTAGAAAAAGTAAATTTCGTTGCAATATAGTATTTTGATGTATACGTTCTAAAACAGTAATGATTTAACTTTAAGAATTGCATTTTTGCAATACGAAAACTTACCTCCTTTACACAATAATTTATTAGCGATACCACTTTAGATATGCAGATAAGTCTTTTACTTCAACCAAGGTTAGTTTCTTGTTCGGGGTTTTCCAACGCTCTTTTATTTTCGAAGGCTAAGTTTTTAACACTATTGTCATGCAGAATATAAAACGAATACAATTTGTATTAGAAAAATATTGTGACAATGAAACGTTATTACATCTCGACACCGCGTGGGTGGAGCGCAGTCATCAAGAGACGACTGATAGAGATAGAAAGAGTATCCATATTGACACTTGGGGATTTATCCAAGCGTGGGAAACGCGGAAGCGCGGTTTAAGTACACCGAGCACATGGCTATGTTCATGGGATGACGAATTTAGGCACAGTTGGCCGAATACCGAAAAATATAACGATAATTCAATTGTATAGTTCCTTTGAATAGCTGCCCTGCAAACGAACACGATGTATGGAAATACATTTTTATATGCTTTCTCGGATTATTATCCACTTGATTTTATAGTAGCATGGTTTCAAAAAACTGCATATGGTATATGTCCTGTCAGTTTTACCCTGGGCAAACTTAACTAGTGAAACGATGATAGTATTGAAGACCTGTAATCGTTATAACAGTTAAAAATTAAATAAGATATAGAAATGTTTACGCAAACACATAATAGAGTCATGAACCGAGATTAGCTTTGGCCAAAAGAAGTACATTGTTGGCACATAATCGCTCTCGGGCAATGATAGCCGGCGTAGCGAGAGCAAGAGCATTCCCGGAGCCGGGCTGACCGGTTTAAGGCGCAGGCTGTTTATGGACGGACCAGATATAAATAGATACGCTGCCAACATCCATCTTCGCTGCGTTTTAGTTTTTTAAGCCGCCCCGCCGCAGAAAATACAATACCGTGCACGTTTCAAACCGGCCAGTTTTCCTCCATAGACACTTGAGCATAACAAAACAGTATCGGAGGACGCCATACATGTTAAATGTCAGCACTGAATTGGTCATAAAAATTAACGTCTTCGCTTTACAAGAGGCACGTATTGACAAAACCATAACATAATGCAATCGCCGCATCTGTTATTCAGATATGGAGTGGAGCGCGGGCGGCACAATGAAGCGAGCCGAGTTTGAATTCAGATCGTTATCTCGGGACATTGTAGTACGTAGCGAGTTGTTCATTGCCAAGAGCTGGTAGAGTTACGTCGCGACTAGCCGGGACCGACTCGGCGTGCCATTCACTTTCACCGTCCGGTCGACTTCTTGTTGCGTTAAGCGATGGCACGTAACCCGACTCTTCGCATTGGAGGGCACGGTTGCATAAGCCACGTGGTGACAGGAGCATTGACCGCGAAGAATGCCGATATCGCCCCACTATCAGATAGGGCGCGATAAGTTGCGACTCGGTGCGTGCGATTTGGCAAACTGTTCGTTTCGTCCGACCTCATATAAGTTGAACGGTTGATCCGCAATCGTTGCATAAACGACCTAGCGATGTCAAAGGGGGTCATTGCCGAGCGGCAGGTAGGTCGCCCGCTGCGGGTTAGATAAGCAGCGCGCGAGGCCCAGTCTCCTTCGGAGTGTCTGTGACCCCGATGTAAATAACCTGAGGCGGTGGCGCTGTAAACAACTGACGCCGTTTGCGTCAATCGCTTGCATGCGCCGCGCACTGCCTCTCGACCATTACTGTTCGCATCGCTCGAACAACTCTATTATAAACGCTATAGCTTATTTAGAATTCAACGCCCGTTTACTCGAATAAGAAGGTAATGAATCTGCTTGTTTTTAAAGTATCGTAAGATATCACTCACTCGGGTGTAGTTTACCTAACCAAGTGTAAATTCGTCGATGCCGATACGAGGAAACTGGTTAAGCGAGTATTCATTACGCCGAATGAACGTGATCAAACGATCGTGAAAGGCATTGCGATACTTATGTGTTGTATCTTTGGTTACAAATTGTCGGATAGCGTGCTTGCGAAACAAAGAATTTCATTATGTCTTATTGAGTTTCTTAATCTCCCTCCGTCGAGATGGAGATACCGTTCGATCGGCGCTTTGATCAAATAACTGAGCGCGTTGTAGAGTTCGAGCAATACTTAATTAAAAAGAGATTCCGTTAGCTAAATGCAACTTAAAAAACTACGAAATAGCAGTGAACCAAAAGCGAATACTGCATAAAATATCAGCACAGCGAACAGAGCGCGCTGCAAGCACATAGAAGTGTACGTATTTATAATCAACAAAGTAAGGTGACCTATATGATAAGATTACTTGAACAGCACAACTACAAACGTAGCGTGCACTCGCTCCGATGTGTGGAGCCGCGGCGGCCGGCGTACAATGACATTGCCGACCTTGACTACTGCCTCGTATATCAGCCAGCGCGCATACACACACGGGCGCGCTAGGAATGTGTTCGTCACGGCGTATTTAAAGCTAGCAAATAGTGGACTCGATATAGATGTGTGCACCGCGTTCCGGCGCGTGTAAAATGAAGCGGGGCGTTGGTCGGCAGGGTGTATTTCGGGCTCCTCCGATCTGATATAGAGCAGTTCAACACACGATAAGGCCGGTGCAGCGTTGCAGGCGATCAAGGCCGGCGGGCTATCAGGCCCAAGCGCCGAACCACTCGCTCGATACGAAGCCGGCCGATAAATCGCGAACGATGCGCCCGCAGACTGTAAATTTTAATGCAAACAACTCGTATCTCCATGGTGAAGTGTTGCCCATGGTAAAATGCCTTCGAAAATATAGTGGAGTATATGTAGTGCAAATAACAGTAGCCTTGATAATTTTAATTTTTATAAGTGTTATATATGTATGCATGTCCCTATCGTTATACGTAATCACCGAAAAGAAAAATAAAACGTGAAAAAATTGTCATGACAACATATATAATAACATAAAAATTGTCACGTCGTATAAATCATAGGAAAGAAAACTTCTGTTCAACATCATTTGTCAGATATTCAAATGAGGTTTTATTGTGACAAAAATCATGACTTATTCACCGGCCATTTGTTTTGCAAAAACATACCATTAGATCTTTTAAAAATATATCATTCGTAGATTTGTTAACTTTTGCTAGTAATTTTTCGGCATATTTCATTTGAATTACGAGTACATATGATACATTCTTTTGTATTTTAAACTATTACATCGATTCCTGGCCATTATCTCCATATGTAATAAAATGCTAGCAATAAAACTCAACGATTACATTGATAACCTTCCATATATTGGTTTCCTTTACAAATTTCTAATACCTAATATTAATATTCTATGGATTCAAAATGAATAAGTGATGACAAGAGCTGGTTTCAAGGAAACATGAATTACAAATAATCCATATTATATCGTATGGCAAGATTTATGGTCTTGATTACCTTATTATTTTGAAACGGATGCCGCGGTTGTCGATCGGTCTGACGAAACGGCGAAATTATGTGCCCGTTGGATATTATTAATATTAAACAACATAGGCTTCGCAATGAATAAATCAAATATCACTTTTATTATACCAGTTTCCAATAAGTATTAGATATACAAGAAAAACGTGTATTGCTACGCATATTTCTTTATAGTAATATATTATCAAACGAATGTTGCCGATAATCTGGAGCAGAGCTAAAGGAGCTTCTTTTAAATTGAAAAAAGTTACATTTAATTAAAAGATAATAATTTTCTTTAACATTTTATTACTTTTTAGTTTATACACACTATCATATATGGCTGTGAAGTTAAATAATGTAAAGTAAAATATTTTATTCGCAATGTTTATCATAAGAAAACTCATTAGCTATATACTTCGCAAGATCTTAGGATGAATTACCTCGCTGTAATGGCCGGCAGGTGTAGCATCTCGTTCTTTGTTTAATGAACTTAGAACAGGTTCCAAGCTAATACTGCCGGTCAAAAACAATTACTGACGTTTAACTGTGAGAATGAACTTAGCTGTACTCATAATCGCCTCGGCCGTTGTACCCGCTTGGAGGTCACCGTAACATCTTTTATGAGACCTCGGTTTGGTAAACGCAACGTTTTGGTAAACAGTTTTGTTGCTCTAACCCCCAATTAAAAAGACAGACAAAATTAACACTGTAATTTGATGTGCCACTGACAAATCTTAACTCAACTTTAGTCACTTTTTAGTAGTATTAAACTTACTCGGTAAGTATTTTTATTTTTGCTGTATACTGGTGTTGTGTAAGATTGGGGTAAATACTCGCACAAACGCATAACGAAAATAGAAATCGTTCTGTGTATGTGTGTGTGACCACGAGGAGGATCAGAAGTTATTTAAAAAAAAATATCATTATACCTTATAAGGTATAATGATATTTTTTAAATTCTAGCAGTTCGCCGCGAACTTGGAGCTCGCGATTATTTAATTTATTAAAATTAATTCGCATTTATATAAATATGTAATTAACTACTGATCTGATTTTAATGCACGATTTAGAGCGCTGATTTGAGAGTTATCGCGGAACATGTACATACATGTACAAACATACACACGTAAAATGTGTTTTTGACCGAACTGTAATTGTAGACCTTACTCGCCTCGCTCTCTCGTTCAATAAAAAAAAAGTTCTAATGGATTTAGATCTTCGCTTAGCCGTAATCTAGTTAAATGATCGTCCCATTCAAATATAATAGGATACGTGAGGTTTTTACATACAATTGTGAGTTGAATTCCCGCAATACAATCACACGTATAAGATGAACGTCAGGCCATAACTTACACAGTGTGGGCAGAGTTCGATGAGGGTACAATAAAACGTCTCGGGATAACAGCGTGGAGGTGGCATTACAACCTCCGCACTCCTAGGACATTGTTGAGATAAATCTTCTTCAAGTCACGTATTAAGTTTTACTTTAAATGTATTTCCTCGCCGGTAAACGTTCGAGTTTACATCGACTTGATATTACTATACAAAAGTGAATCGGCAAACAACAAATACTCGACGATCAGTGGGCTCCTTAAGCGTACTTAAGTCGCAAAAAGTTGGTCTTACAGAATAATAAGGGGTCGACGACCTCACGTTTCATTTAGAGATTTTCCGTACAAACTTTAAAACGGTCCACATCGGTATTAAGAGCGTCGTTTTTATATTTCGCACGCGCAGTGATTTGCATTGGACGCTCAATAAGCAACAGGTTTCAAACGAACGCGAGCAACCGGTCGCGAGATAATATGACAATCTCGACTTTTGGGCCCCGATTCACACAAACAGAACAACAATGCTTTTCGGGAGATATCAGTTATTCCGTTACGATGCTATTCGGTGCCCGGAGATCCGCTGTATGATTTCGGATAACTGTCTCGAAACGTGTCCGAAGATATCCGAAGCAAGATAAACGAAGTCATTACGAAAGCAAACGTTAAAGCGCACATCATTTGGCACGAATCTTCGGTATTTTCCAATCTATATTTCTTTTCAATAGACTTTGTAAGCGCTTTGATTTTGTTTTGTATTGATCATATCAAAATACGATTTTTTGACGTACTCAATGTAATAAAAACGCTTTTATATCTGTTCCCTAGCAACACGATAGGGATTGCCTTTGCACGTATTTAAGTACTTATAATATTTTTAGTATATATTTCCTTCTTTGACGCGATAAGTAATGGAAAAACATGACATTCGTGACTGTGTTATTAAGCCGTGTATCGTGCCGCATATGTAATAGCTAAACTTTATCGGCTTTTTTATGAAACGGGAGAAATTTATTGCTTTATACTTCCAATTGTTACGTCTTATTGTGAAGGCAACAATATTCTCGCAATGTTTGTATAATTATAACAAAGTAAGGTCTGAACTGAAGGCCACGTGCTCAAGCGTTGATTATGGCATCTCGCTTGAGCAAGTGATAAATACTATAAATGCTCTACTTTTTAGGCCGATTTTCTATACGAACGATAACGATTCTATATTTACTAAATTTCGCTTTACAACGGTGGTCGACTATAGTTTACACCTTATTCGCATTTACTACGCGAAAGCCTTAGAAAATACATCTTACAAATAAATCGAAAATTCACAGACATATAAATATTTCATTTTCACAGATCTCAGACTTGAATTTTACTTAATACCTTCCCACAAAAATATAAAACCGAATGGCAAACAGCCCATCTAAAATAATATCAGCAGTTTTTGAAAAGCTACTGATTAGAGACGATCAAATACAGACCATACATACAACCTTTTTTTTTAAATCAATAAAAAGTAAAACCGCCTTCGATGAGTGAATTCTAAATTCAAAAACCAAACATCGCGAGGTGTACGTTGAAATTGAGACTTGATTTGTAT
>DWHK01000700.1:0-12942 GCA_018247855.1 Graphium androcles
ATATTCAAGTTCGTAAAGAAGCTACCACCAGCTCGGAAAGGCAGGTTCTGCTGAGGAGAGCGGGCAAGAAACTCAGCAGTTGCTCTTTTAAAATTATATTGGTGCACAATTTTTTTTTCTTTTAAGTATACAATAGTCTGATTCATCTACGTGAGTAACAACAGTTCCATTACCACACTTTTGAGTCATCAAAGTAATCTGCAACGGTATAGTAAGCTTTACTTAGAAGTCTATTTTTAATTTTATATTTAAATTGTTCAAGAGAGAGAGTTTTACATTTAAATTGTTACAGAGTTAAAAAGCTCCTTCTTGGTACTTAGTTAGTAAACATGAATAACATTTGTAGTAAATAAAAACCTGAACATAAAATATGAGTCCGAAAAAAAGGCAGTCTATCAAACCATTAATAAGAATCGTCAGGTAATATGGAAATAATCAAGCAAAACGAATCCTTTCTTCTGCTTTTCCTCAATAATAACTGAGCAATTGTGTAGTCCCATTACGTGTTACCTACGTGAATAGGGTACATTTCGATCCTTAATGTTATCATTATTGCCCTATGTTCCTTATTGATAATATTTAAGTACGGCACGATGATTTCTAATCGAAATAGGATAACATTATTAGCTATTCTAACAAATTGATTGATGTTTCTGGTGACCCGTATTTAACTCTTCATATCGTTTAAATGAATTGGAGGACACCAGCAATAAATCTTTAACCCTATATTTTTTACTCTTGTGTTCATCATACATATTTAATACTAGCAGCTCCACGCTGTTCCATTTGCTTGATTTTCTTTATTTGTTTAAAATCCATTCTATTTAACCTAGCTAATAAGCCGTGTATCAAATTTCATGCAAAAAATTTGTTCCATTTTTTGTATGATTGAATAACAATCATCAAAAAATACAAAACTTTCACATTTATAATATTGGTATAAATTTTCAAAATAATGTAAGAAATGTAAAAAAAGAATGCATTGTCATGAAGCATGTAAATTCATCAAATAATTTTAATTCTACATTATTAGTTTTCTTACGTACAGCTCTTGCTGCACTTATAAAACCGAGGAAATATCATTGCTCTATAAATACCATCAATAAAAAAATATACCTAGCTGTATTCTCTCTTAATTTTCTTTCAAATTTTAAATTCTGCTAACCACTCCAAGGATAAGGCTGCTCTCTAACGCGGTGAAAGTATAGCTTTCTATATAAAAATAGGTCGAAAACCATCTGATGTTAACATTAGTTACATAACCCACATTATTTGTATGTTATGGATGTGATTTCAGCCTTGTCATTAGGTACGCTGTCTTTGTAGAGCAGAATTAGATCTCGGGCTTTATGCTCCCCCCTGAGCGCTTGCGACTGGACTCTCACCAGCCATTGGCACGGGTGGCCTTATTATTGGGGGATTTTTTTATAGAGGTTACCTTCCTCGCAGCCCACACAGAGCCCCCGGTCAAAAAGGGTTACGGGTTATCCGGCGTCGTTTAAACCGAGAGCACTTGGCACATCGCCGCACAATGTCACTTCGACTTGTTCTTCCTAAAGAAAAACATAAGAAGTAACAATCAGTCTCTGAGGCTCGTCTCGGGAGCCATCCTCAACAGGATTACCCTTGGCCGTTTCTCGGTTCTAGAACCAAAACTCAGTCAGTTTTAGCCCGCAGCAATTTTCGCTATGACAATTTTAGTTGCGGGTGACTTGGAGCATTAGTCACCAGAGTGTGTAGGGGCAAGGTGATGTCTTTCAGCTGAGTTCAGGACAAGTTGCGATAGTATTCCATACGGAGATCCAGTGATTTCTGCTCAGAGCTGATGGCGACCACCGTTGGGTTTTGGTTGGTGTGAGTCCAACATAACCAGGGTGTCAGACCAGATCACCAGGTATCCATAAGGGATTTCCCCACTGAAAAGAAAAATAGGTCTTCGGCCAAGCTGTCTAAATGCAAACCCTGCTACACGAATGTGTATTGTACCTAACTAGGACATACATATATCGCATCCAGTCTGCAAACTCTAAAACAAATCTGAACTGTAAACTCTAAAGCAAATCGATAATAATTTCAATGATGCTGCAATCACCGATCTGTCTTCAAGTAACTTTAAGTTTCATTAAGTTACATTAAGTTTAAAGCGTTGCGTTATAATATTTTTAAAAAATCTTCTATTTTCCTGTAATATATTTTATAATTTTTTGTGTTATTTCATTCTACAACGATAAAACATATAAATACTTAAGCCGCATCTGAATCATTTGCATATTCCTTATTTTATTTCGATAAAGAGTAAAAGAATCATTATTAATTCAATCATCATATTTTTCAGGACATCTCAACTTAACTTAATTAATTGATCCCTTAAACTAGACAATTGTACACAATCTCGACACACTCACCCCAAACAAATGCTCATGTGTTGGTCAGGGGTTCATTGTTATATTTCTAATGCATAACGTTCGGAAACCAATATATGTGGTAATAAATAATTGTATGTGGTTAATATTACTTTATTGATAAAGACTTAAGCAAGCTTACTTACAGAGAGAACCTGTCGTATTGAAAAAAATCAAGCTGTGTCGTGGGAACGGCCGTCCTCGGTCCCCGCGGATAATATCGGAATAATACTAAAATTATGTATTTGTGAAAAAAAAATCTCACCTAATAAAATTAGTCCAAAGATATACTTGTATTGTCTGTCTTATTATCCACCGAATTGAGTTTTAGTGTAAAAACCTTTGTTGTTTGATAAAATAACTTCATGCTTATGTAAGTACATTCGCCCAATTAACAAATCAAAAAGCTTTTTTTGTGGTCTATTTGGTATTTACTGTACATTATAATTATTGGTACGTCTTTTTTTCCTTCCTTCGCTCTTCATTTCAGTTTTCTCGAGGCGAACCTGAGTTCAAACCCTGGTCTTTCCAATAAATTTTTCAAAATAGGCTATTACTTTACTAGTTGGTATTCACTGTGCACATTAATATCATAGCCCGGTTCAACACAGTCAGCTGGTGATCTGCTGATGTATCTGACCCATCAATTCCCCAATCGTTAAGTGCTAATATGCCACATGCTCAGCGGTGATGGAAAACATAATGAGGAAACCTGCATATTAAAAATAATAACAATATTTTTAAGATGTGTGAAGTTCACCAATTCGCGCTAGGGCCGCGTGGAGGACTATATCCTATACTATTTGTCTAGAGAAAGCCTTTGCCCAGCTGTGGCACGATTCCAAAATAGGCTACTTTACTAGTTGGTATTTACTATTACAGTAAATACCATAGCCTGGTTTTTGCAAAACATAGTCGGCTGGTGGTCTACTGGTGTATTTGACCCATCGATGGGCGAAAGCAATCGAAAACAAAAGAGAGGCTCTGGCAGTCAGTTTGGACGTAGCGAAAACCTTCGATCAGTTATGCGTGTAGCTCTAACAGATATTATTTTGCATTGTGACACGATTGTCGACGTTTAACATTTTATGTTTAAAAGCATAGCTTGCATTGGGCCTGAATTACAACCATGCAATAATAGTGCCAGGCCCGAGATTTTAGGACAATGATACATCAGCAGTACATAGTGAATTTATTACAGAGGATCAATCAAAACATATAAGCCTCAAAAAAAATGTGCACTAAAAACAAAGTCTAGGCAATTTCTATTTTAATTTGATGAATATTTATAACGCATATTTCAGTTAACTTTGAATAATGGGCAGCATATTTGATATATCCTTCATAGACCCATCTTAGTCATTTCTTGATATAGCGATTGTATCTTCGTCAGCGGAATTACGCGTTATAAAAACGAAAGCATATGATAAAGTGTTCGGAGGTATGTAAGTTCGCAATCTATTGCATCGAGAGCTTACATCCAGATATTCCAACAAAAAAGATCTTTACAAAACGAAGCGTAGGCCTAAGGTGGAACACATATTTCTTGTATCAATTGATTGTTATCTCCAAAAGAAAGTAGAAAGCCTACGTCCAGAGATGAAAAAACTCTATATTGAAATAATAAACTCTATATTGGAGCTCCTGTATAAAATAATTTAGCATCGTTAAATATGACATAAAACAATTTTTTTTTTACAACAATAAATAATTTACAAATGCCGAAATTTCCGAATTTTATAACGGCTTCTTTTTAAAACTAACACCGTACGTTTCGAATGCATTTTTTAACCTTGGCCCCAAAGCGTCACTGCAAGAATTGTTTAAAAAAATAAAAATACTAACTGTCGCTTCTCAATATATACTTGAAATTGTAATGTACGTTCATAGGATTAAGAATGAATTTGTAAGATATGGTAACGTACATGAAAGGAATACTAAGAACAAACATAAATTAATTCTTCTTGTATCTAGACTGCGAAGAATAAGTAAATCCTTTATGGGACAGTGTATATATTTCTACAACAAAATCCTAGAAAACGTTCAAAATCTATCTGTTAACAAATAAAAAAAAATATTAAGGAACGTTTGTGTGTTAGAGGTTATTACAATAATAATGATTATATAAATGATAACACACCCTGGTAATAATCTGCTCGCTCTAGGCTGTTTGAAGTAATATTTATTTATGTACTTCTTATAGCATACATTTAAAAAGATATAAAAAAGTTAGTCCCACTGAGTTTCTTACACCGGTTCTTCTCAGGTCAGTGGCTTTATTTCCGAACCGGTGGTAATGATCTTGACAATCAATAAGGAAGTGTAATTACTTCCATATTGTATAAAAATATTTGACTTTGACTTGACTTTCCTTTCAACATATATGTTCACCAATAGGACATAGGTCCTGCCCGTGACCACGAATGTTGCTTGTTTGTTTTTTTTTTTATTTTAACATCAGGACATCAAACAACTCAGTTCTCAATAGAATCCATAGTTTATTTTATTTAAAATGCCGCGTTAATCACAGAAATGAAGTTACATTATTATATGATTATTTGAAACCTCTGTGGGCATCTTCTTTTTCAAGATTTAGAAAGAACTTTTTTTATTAAAAGAACATGGAATTTTGAGAATGTTCAACGCAAACAATTGAAGCGATCATAATCACTGATGTACTCGTATAGCGGCGACAGACGCCCCGTTTGCAATGCAAAATGCGAAATTTACATAACAAAATGCTACTTTTACCACAAAATTCGACATTCGTTGGCTTTGTCACGTGTAAAATACCTATTAATGTGCCATTTTTTATTTAAATTGCGTTATTTAATGACAATTTATGTCGCCTCTGTTGGTTATGAGTACATATTATGAGTATGTATATCACCCTTAGTCCAACATTAGACTTACATTTTTTAGGTTATGTTACTATTGAATTTATGCCATAATATTAATGTTTGTGTAAAGAGGGCGTCCTAATCTTGTTATATATCTGACAAACTTCTAGCTCAGTTTTTACTTATATAAAAAGTGCAGTATTAACTGCTTTGCTTTTTAAACTGTTTTTCACTGTTTAGAGTTTTTGATGTGTCGGAGGTTACTTAATTTTTTTATTTTATAATCAATTACATATAATTATTATAGATTTGTTAATTTATCACATTGGGTAAGTAAGGTTAATAAGAGAAATGTGTTAATATCGACGTGTGAGCGCTATAATAACATTCACCGTGTTACACTCCAGCAACTACTTTACTGAAAAAAAAACTTAAACTATAAACTTTGCTGAACGAGATAGTTACAACTGAATGGTTCTATACCAAATTTAATTTTTTTTTTCAATTATTTTTGTTTTTGAAATTGCTGTTATAATATTTGAAATAAAGTTATCGATTCTTAAGAAAACTATTTCGTAATATGTTTATGCATTATTCAACGCACTGGTAAACACTCAAAATCTCAATAACCCAGAATGTTAAATGACTGACTGAAGTTTTATGTTAATTGCTATAGAGTTAAAGGTTTTAAATCGGTAAAAATGTTTAATTTACCGCACTTACAAAAATCAAAATAAATATATAATATATAATAACTTCTGCAATTGCTAATAATTTTAGGAACGTAGTTAAAAATATCATACTTCATTAGGATAGTTAATTTTGGAAATCATATTCAGACCGATGCATTAACCGTTTTCATTACTATTCTCTTATAAAACATAATATTGGATAAAATTGTAATAAAGATATAGTCACTTTTTAGACACTGAATAATGAGGTTTCTAAGCGGTTGACCATGTATGTATGTCTTTCCAACAAATGCGAAAAATCATATAAACACGAAACGCTAACATTATACAAAAGTACTACTACAATTTTGCAAAAATATTAATATGAATAAAACTTGTGACGAGCCAGATTTATTATCATATATATGGTATGATCCTTTAACGTAAAAACTTTCATTTTTGTTGAAATGTTTATTTATTAATGCCATATAATAATTTATACCACAAATAACAGTGCAAAGGACAGTGCTAACTATCGTGACTATTCTAAATAATTTCTTTTATCAAAAATTTCTGATAAAATGGCGAGAGTTGAGCCTTATCAAAACAAACAACAAAAGCAGTTGAAACTACTGTATGTAAAAAAATATAAATAATATAACACTACGTAAAGATAAATGTTTGTTGTGAATTATTTTATCATATCAACATGCATCGCACTAACTTTGATTAATAGGTAGGGGTAATGGTGGATCTTCGTTGAGGCTGTCGTGGTCGCCTCTTGACATATTTGCCCCTGACAAATGTCCGTGTCTTTGTCAAGGGAATTATCCGTTCTGAAAACAATGGCGTCGTAATAAATTGAAGATGTAAACGTACTTGCTGATAGATCTACAATTTGGGATCAACCATTTGTATACCACCATCGTCATTTAATTAAAACTAATATCAAAATTATTTAATCTATGAATTCGATCATCCAATTTACACTTGTAACAAAATAACCGCCAAACATTTAACTGATAATTAATTAAAAATCAGCAGGGATCCCAGCGAGAAAAATCTTTCATATGAAGCTTAATGGTAAATCATTTTCATCAATCAAATTCAATCATCATTTTTCGTTTAACAAATAGAATTTATAAAGAGCCAAAAGCTTCTACAATCCTACCACTTAAACTTATAGTTACGATCTTAATAATTTTCTAAGGGTCAAAAATCACTTATGGTATATTAATAAACTTATGATTGTCTTAAGAATAAACAAAATTGACGTTAGAAAATAAATTGTTTCTTTAATAATACTGCAAACACTGTGATACATTCTTTGTAATGTTTTCAATAAACCGAACTCTAAACCTTTTTCTTAAAAGAAAGTGGTCTAAGTTATTATTTAAATTTCAGCCAATGAGTCCTATTATAATTGGTTCTGCCATTTCGGAGATTAACCAAACAGACAGACAGAGAGACAGATTAAATAAAAAACGTTGGCTCTTTGTTAGTGAGTACCGCATTACTTTATATGCATTAAGTAAAAATGTCTTGACTAACACACAAAGACTTTAGTTTGATTTATATGTATATGTGAGAGTAATAAATTTTATTTGTGACATTACGAAAAACGAAAATGTAAAATCATTTTAATGAAGTAGCAATTTCATAATATATAGAGAAGTTTATACTGCAGGTCTGTTACTTTTACGGGTTAAGCCCCACATGCTATTTTGTGTCCACACCTACATCTCTGATGGGATAATTGTTGTGCAGTATTAAGTATTCAATAATATTAACCTTTATTTTAAGGTTGATGTTTAACATATACAATTATTAGCAAGTAAAATTTTCTTCGAAATCCATTTTTTAGAGGATCAAGTTTAAAATCGCAAACTTTAAGAGCTCATTAACGTTTCTGCACTGCCCAGGTTAACGCTTAAAAAACTTACTTTGTTTTTTCGGGGATATAAATAGCTATAATATCCATTGTCACATTTTTAAATGTGTCTTTAAATAACATTTACTCATTATGTATTCATAATGTATTCAAATAGACATTTCTCCCCTACCCTATTGAAAGGAAAAGAAAATGAAGGTAGACAAAAAAATTTGGAGAGTTTGAGCTCAGCTCTAATTTTAATCCAGATATCAATTAGTATCACAACATATTTTTTGCATGAGTGATATGATTTTCGTTGTGTCAACCTTTTTTGTGTGATTACTTCCTAGGACGTTATTTTCTAATACTTGGACTTCAGTGAGATCTAAGCATTTAGATAATACTTTTTTGATAAATTTCCATACAGCTTTACTTACACCAAAACGTAATCTTTAGCCTTTAGGATTTTTGCCTAGGGCATCGGGGATTTAAAAATAAAATTTTTCTCCCTACGGTGATGTTTTTGCAGTTTATATTTATATATCATCATTGTCAAAATGTGTAAAGTATACAGTTATTTAAAGGTTTTGATGTCAACTTTCATATTATTATTTTTTCATCTCTGTTGCTTTTTTTGAAATTACTAATAAAGTTTTTATACATAAAGGCAATCAGACAGCTCATGTTAAGCTATTATTATACGCTAACCCACAGTAATCCACAACACATAAAGAGTTGATGGTGTTTTAAAAGCTTAGAAACAAATTGAGGATTGAAAGGAAAAAGGAGTGGAAATAGAGAGGGAAAAAAATAACCTTCCGGCATTCCTATAACCTAGGCGTACAGTAATTTATTTATTTATGTGAGAGTTGAAGTCTATGAACCTTGTCTAAATTATATTAAACCTATTCTAATCGGAAAATTTCAGAAAGGTGTAGTTAAAACAATTCAACGAATCAATTTATTGCAATCGATAAGTTTAGCGTTCGCAAAGTCCGCTAACCGCAAGCGGCAGATGCGATGCAAATGCAAATTTGAAATTCAAAATCGCCGTTTCATGCCTGCTTTGCATATACTTACGAATTATGATGCCCAAGCTGGCTCGAGTGAATTTCAATTAAATCATAAAATGCCAATCTGACAGCAAAAATTAATTATTGAAAAACTTATTAAATATAATTGTTCGTTTAAAGACTAATCAATTTTAAAACAATAAGAAGAAATAGACGTTTTTGTTTATTTTATGACTAAGGTGGATAAATTATACCATTTTTTCCTTATAATGCTTACTGAATCTTAGGCCAAAAGATAATCTAAAGCTTTTTCTACATAGCGTGCCTTAGTCTACAAGATTCTTTAAATAAGCGCTAAAGTCAAAGTTAAAATTCTTTATTCGGTTTAGGCACTTACTTATGTCAAAACTACCACCGGTTCGGAAACTAGACCGGTCCAGAGAAGAAACTACAAGAAATTCTTTATTTATAGGAGAGTAAGATTACAATAATATAATAAATAATAGATCATCCACACAATTCTAGTACACAATTTAATTAGCTACAAGTGGGTTCGCAAGTGACAAGACTTACTTCCATGCATTTTGGTCCTCTATGTATGTTAGAGCACACATATAACATAGTTACTTATGTATACTCTAAGCTATGTATCGTTCAACGGATTAGTAGGTTATTTATTAACGTCGCCTCGATAATGTTTCAAGACCAATATCATTCAATTGTTTTTTTTGGCTATTAGTCAACTATTGGATATTTCTAAGGATTTTTTTTGGTTTTTGCAAGTCTGGTATCTCCAGCAGAATCTCCAGCAGATCATTTCGTCCTACTCTACATAATGTTTTTACAAATACTTATATACCGTAACGACTTGCGTAGACCCAGTCATTTACACCTATTTAAGGATTATTTTTTGAATGACAGATTTTTAAATCTGATTTTAAATCATATTTTTTATTGAATAGTATATTATGTTATTGCGTATACCAAGAAATAAAAAAAAACAAAATAAAACGATATTAAAATTATACATAGGGCGGCCTTATAACTTAAAATAATCTCTTTCAGGACAACCTTTAGATAAAAACGAAAAGGTAACTATTATCTGTAAAGGTGTGAGTAACTTTACTTAATTTTCATTATGAATTTACCCATTTTAGAACTGTACTCACGCGCTAAGTGACAATCTACACGGTATATACGAATACTACTAGGTCATATTATTAGAGACTCACTAAAATTTTAGGTAATTCTTAGGTATTAGCGAAAACGAAAGTAGCACCTAAAATTTTAAGGTACCCTTTTAAAGCCTACGCTCGGTTGTTAAATTGAGCACTAAAACCTATCCATTGAGTCCAATAAATATATTTTCTACATATTTGGTTTGAATAAAGAAGAAGAGAAAGAGAGAAATGAGATATGAGACATGCAGAATCAGCTTAAAATTTTATGCCTACCTGAACCAAAAAATCTGATTTCGTAAAAATAATAAGATCTATTAAGCTTGTAAAAGAATTATTATGGATGTAAAAGAACCTTTAGTCCATACAGAGTCTAAATGTTCATTGGAAACGAAAAATGACAAACGAAATCAAAAATTATTTTTACATAACTATTAAATGATACATCATTAGAGAAGTTTACTTAATTATGTTAGTTTATTATGAATATTATTATTTCTTAAGTGACAGCTGCATTATAAAGAAAAACTGTAATTTTTTTTTTCTAGACTCAACGCTGCTAACCACATAGGGCTCCTGCAGCTTCCATGACTGAGGGGGCGGTGCAGAAGGCGCCAGTCTCTCCCTCTTACTATTTACAAGCGCCCGGCTCGGGCCGAGGCCCCCGTAGCGGGACCAAGATTCGAACCGTCACTATGCTATTATTACCGGATTGAGGGGCTGCCGAGCTCTTAGGTCACTTCGGCGGACGCTCCAAGGAGTGGTCAGGCTGAAGGGCCCCCGAGAGGGGACCTCGACTTTGACTGCCACTTTTTGCGCATATAGCATTTCGATTCGTGAGTGCCACAGAGGGCCGGACCACGGCTCAAACGGTAGCTACAATCTTTCTAAAAGAATTTCTAGAACTATCGTTACTGCCACTTCGTAAAGCGTTAGCGCTGAGAGGAAGTGGCGGAAGTAACTAAAGCAACGCTCTACCTGAAGAAAACCTGCCGGCTAGACGGCGGTTATATGTTTCGGGCTCGGTCGGGTGTATCTCTCGGTACCGCCAACTTTGCCCTTTTGCGGCGTTGTTTGGCGTTGATTGGGCTTTAGGAGGGAGATGGCTGGGGTAACGGAGTAGACCTAGCCTGAACCTCGGGCTAGGCGCACCTTCTGTTTTCTGCCTCCCATCTTCTTTCGGATGTTGCTTGTACCAGGATTGGCCGGCGGCATTAGTGTGGTGGGTTCTACAGGCACCTGAGAAACTATCTCTGATTCCACTGTCCTTAAGGGTGGCTTCTGCGGTTGGGGAGCCTTTTCTGCGGCTCTACCTTCGCGGACTGTCTGTGTCCCTATGTTGGGCTCGGCCTGGGTGGTTAGCCGTACTGGTGCTGGTGGCGGAAATTTAAGCCCTAGCTTTTTCGCCACTCTGCATTATTGCGCACCTTCGGTCATTGGCGGCTTGGGCTTTGGAGCAGTTTGCGCATTTTAGTTTTTGACCTTTCTTAGGGCATTCCGACGGCACCTGCTCACCCGCGCATTGGACGCACCTCAGGGGACGATAGCAGTTAGCCGAGGAGTGCCAGAACCCCTGGCACCGATGGCATTGTGCGGAGCCTCCTCGACCGTGCCAGGCCTCGATGGAAATACTCTCACTCTTCAGCTCCGCCTTGTTGAAGTGCTCGAGTTTTAGGTGGACAAGAGTGCCTGATCTCCTCCGAACCGGTGGTATCATCTTTGCGTAGATGGCCGGGAACCCCATCTTCCTGAAAGCAGCAACTAACTCATCCGGTGGCGTGTCACGAGCAAGATGCCTGATACGCACCTTCGTGGGCAGGTGTTTCTCCAGGGAGTAGCAATACCACACGAAGGTAGAATCTTCTTTGGATTGCTACAAAAGGTGGCGTTAAATTACTCGATACTTAGCCTCATGCCTTAGCGCATGCCTCTACCAAACGCTGTGGCGTTGGGACCATGGCCGAGTCTATCTCCGATTGCTGCTAGATGCCTGGTCCAGCTGGGGAATTTTTCCACTATAATTTAGGCTCTTCTTTTGCCGCTGTGGTTGTCTGCCTAGATATACTCGGGTTGCTTGTCGTGGCTCGAGGAGAAGGCGGTGCGGAAGCCATCGCTGTGTAGCTTGGTGGCGGCGAGGTGGTAGATGGCTGTGGGCGGGAGTAGGACTCGTCCCCACCCATATGAGGTAACATCACATATGGATGTTGAGTCTAGTCCACTCCGCTGCTTGACATACTTGCAACAATGTGAGCTGTCGCATACATACCTCCTCTGGAGACTGTGGCGGCTGATAGTGTACCAGCACTTGCCCGACTTCGGGCTGTTGTTTCTCCTGGTCCTGCGGGGCGTAGGTCAGGTAGGCCTGGGCTGTTGGGGACATTTAGGTACGCTGCTTCTTGTCGCCCCCTATCATCGGGGGAGCAGCGCGGGTGGACATTCTTGACCCTCTACGGTTGCAGGAGCTGGTTGATAAGTCCGGCATGGATTTGCTCGATCTGATCAGTGCCCGATAGCCGCGGGATTCTTGAACCTTGACGGAGAGGCCCGATTCTTATCTGATTGGATGTCTTCGCTGCTTTGGGAAGGCGTTCTGGCTCGGAGAGTTGGTCCGAGTGCTGACACTGGCGGTGAGAGGGTACTCTCCACGTCCGACATGTCTGCACACTGAACTGATTTTAATTGCACATTTGTGTCCCGATTAAAATTGTCACAAGCACTGGGTTTACCGGGTCCTTTTTACGCAGAAAAAGGGGTCTAAGTAACACGGCTCCGATAAAACACTTCACATTACAAACACAAAACACTGATATTTTTACGTGAGCGTCCTGTCGCGTAGTCCCTGGGTCTAGGCGCCTCGACGCCAAGCGGAGCGAAGCTCGAAGCTAGGCGGAGATTGTTTCGACGGACAGAATGGCAGCGTTACCGCTTGCACCGGAGCTTACTTCACACTGGGCACTCGTAGCGC
>DWHK01000701.1:0-12938 GCA_018247855.1 Graphium androcles
CTCACAGAGCGAGCAAAACAAAAATATGCATAGCTCTTAAGGTTGCCGGATGGCCATTCCTACCCTTATCTTTTCCCATTACTTTTCTTATGAAATCCTTAATATAATTCTATCCCATCCTACCCTTTACCCTGTTTTATCCAATTTCCAAGATTGGAAGCGTATATGTAATTCATCGGATGTTGTGTGTGTCCTTGGGCGATGGTATCACTTAACATCAGGTGAAACATCTGCTCGCATATCAAAAAAAATATTCATAGATCCATAACGTCATAATACATTTGAGTTTGCATTTAGTGGATTCTACATTATTTGACTCATAATATAAAGGTAGCCGTTATAAAGTTCGTATAGTAAATATACTTATACCAAAAAGTTGTTCGGAGCACTAACAGCTACAACTGATTGTTTAACTCTTAGGTAAACAACAAACAATTTTATATGTACAACTGGATTTAAAGCAGTTCGAGAGGATCACTGACCTTTAACACACTAAAAGAAAAACGCGACGGCTTGAAAAAGACATATTTCATTTCTAATTTAGAAAAATGTATGCTTCATATAAACATTTTTGTCAGTTGAGTGAACTTGCCTTTGTCATTTTAAGACAAGAAATAAAAATTTACATAATGCTTCATATGAAGTATTTCAAAAAAGAAAATATCTTTTTTGTAATATTATTTTTTATTTCTTCAATGTACGTTTACTTAAATCTCTTCAATCATTACTCAAGCAGTTATGATATCTACTAATTAAAATAACTGCAGAAAATTATTATGAAACAAAGTACCCCATTCCTTTTGACGTAAATAATATTGTACATTACATAACATTCAAATCTATTTTGTTGTCAATGAAATTTATAAAATTTGATAATTTCACACCAATACATAATTTTTTAACAATACTTTTCTCTCTCGGTATGCTATTTTCAAATTTAAATATAAATGTAATTCTGTTAGTTTGCTTTAATTTATAAAATTCCTTAAATGTTTATTCTAGATTAAAAAAATTGTAATCATATGGGTGATGTCAGATTTTTTTCTTTAAACTATATAATTTTCTAAACGGAAAGCAACATAAGCATTTAATTCTTTCGTTATGGAAAAACCGTAGAATATTTACCAATGTTTGCTTTAAGACAATGTGTTGTTTTTTAGAATAAATGCAAAATATCTAAACGATATGTAGGATTAAAAACAGCAAGTAGTTTGAGGCAGAAGTTTTTCAAATCATTTTATGTTCTAAGAGGTCATGGGAGAAAGTGATTGCTTACCATCAGATAAGCTTATAAAGCAGTGATACGCAAATCCGTAAGTGGCGGCTTTACTAACTATCGGATAACCTTTCTACTCGTCTGTCAACCTGATACAAAAAATCAAAAAAACTCATTTTAAAGAGCAAATGCGTAGTTTCTTGCCACTCTACTTAGCAGAATCTGTATTTGTAAAGCAATAGCGACTTCCATACAAACTTGCAATAATTTTCACGGAATTTGTGTTCTTTTTTATTTTACTAAAATAAATATTAAACCAATTACCAGTTTAACGCACACGGTCTTCTTAACATGCAATATGGTTTTACGAGGGGCCGCTAAACTACTGATGCAAGTATTCAGCTTGTAAAGCGTTGCTAGATACTTTGGGTATTTTATGTGACCTAACCAACGCCTTTGATTGCGTACAATACGAAACTTTTTGTAAAAAATTATGCTACTATTGCATAAGAAATGTCGCACTCAATATTCTGACTTCATACTTAAGCCGTCGAATTCAGGGATCTGAGATGAACGGCAAGAGAACTCCTAGGCCTCTGGCAAATATGGGGTCCCACAGGGTCCTTTTCTCTTCCTTACGAACATAAATGTCCTGCCACATATGGTTAATAATAATCCTGGGATATTATTGTTTGCTGACGATACTCTTTGATATTTTAAGTTAAATAACGTTATATAAAAAACTGCAATGTAAATAATACTTTCTCCAAAGTAATATATCTATATATTTATATAAAACTTTTACATTTATTTAAGTATCTTCAAAAATGTTAAAACGATTTTACAGCCCAACGAATTTAAAAAATTGCCCTAATATTACCTACATTATTCCAAATTTTATTTATATCATTTATCCGAGAGGTTTTTCGAAACCTATATATCTCCTTCCTCCTAGCCTTATTTCCATATTACTTGGGGTCGGTTTGGGTGAGATCCAACCCAATATTAAAAGAATATCTGGTTTTTACATAGAACAACTGGCATTTTACCTCCGCAACCCAAAGGGATAATCTGAATTCAAAGGATGGTTTAAACGAATTTAAATATACATACCTAAAATAAACAAAATAAGTAATATTAAAAAAAATCCTCAACCGTAGTAGATTAAAATCATATTATGGAAAATCACATTAAAATTATGGATAGGATATTGTAAGTCAGTTTCTGCTGATGTATTGCTATTTATGACAAATTTAGCGTAATATGTGAATTCGTAGGTTACCTCCGGTCGCACATGTAACTAGAATAGACTATACAAAGTGTTGAAATTTATATTCGATATTTTGATAAAGTTAAAGATCTTTTAAACATTTCTTTTTAGCATTTCATCGACTGAAAGTCACATGAATACTCCTTTAGACTGCAGGAACTTACAGTTTGCAATATCCGATAGGCTTTATTCTAAAAAAAAATCGGCTTTATTCTTATTTGAATAGAAAATCACAGTTGCATTTATTAGTAGCTAATGTTCATTTTAATATATGGTTTTTTATATGACGTATTGTTTCAGTTTAATAGATAATTTGAAGGTAAAGTTTAGTACACTAATTAATTTGAAAAAATATAAATAGGGTATACATAATAAGTATACATAAATAGATCATTTACTGGAACAACCATACATATTAGCAAAAAACTTTTAAAAAAATTTAAGAAAACGATTTCAATCTGTCCGGTAAACCTGTTAATTTTAAGTAAAGCAGAATTCATAATTTATAATTTTATGAACATTTCATATAAACGTTGTGTACAAGCCTTTCTTAAGCTTACTTCGGGCTTATTTATTTATAGTTTATTTCTATTTTTATTGGAACCTATAGTTTTTTTTTCATTTTTTTACAGAAAGATGTTTAGCGAGCAGGCGGTTCACTTAAGGTTAAGTGATCCCGGCGTCGTTGGGCCCTGGAGACTCATAACATCTGAAGAATTGCGTGTGCATTGTCAGCCTGAGAATTTGGATAGAATAGGATTATTGAGTAGGATAAGTCAGGAACATATTTAGGATTTGGAGGGAACGGCACTCGTTTCCCTGATAAGAAGAAAAAACTAATTTAATTAATCTAGCAGCCGAACTAAATAAATGAGACAAGACTGGAAAAATTATCAATGCATTATAAGTAAAAATCAGTCTCACTTTGAGTACAAATTAAGTTTTACCTCGGTGATATCTTGCTATTTATCCAAATGGAAATAAAATTTAAAATAAATATATAAATACAAGACAAAACAATTAAAACTTATGAAAGTGTTATTTGCAAAAAGTTGAAAACGAATAACAAATGATTCTATAATAAAGATTTTCACTGCTACATATTCATTAAAAATCTTGAAAAAAAATTTGAATTCCGTAAGAAACCTTTCTGCCAAGCTTTGATTGCGATATGTATGCAGCGGAAATCATAGGTGTTCTAAATTATAAGTAGCTCTAGACTCTAGTGTCTCGTCCACTGTGCACCTTTATAACGTTTAAGTCTTGTAAACCTATTTACGGTTTAATGTATTTATTTATTATATGTATTTTAACTACCTGCAGTCAAAATTTGATATAATAATATATTATACCATGACAAGCATTTAATCATCAGCCCCTAGACAATATAATACTTTCCTAATTTTATTTAGAACTATCATGAAAAATTATTCCTTCTTGTTGTTAATAATTACAAAGAATCAAAATAAAAGAGGACTCCTGTATTACTGTGTTTTTTCACTCCTCGGTTTTTTTATGCTTTTTTGTTCGATCTCAGTAGTGACTACAAGTAGACGATTGATAGAATGTGAATTTCTATTGCTACTATAGCAACAAATAATAAAATTAAATTGAATAAAAAACTTTAAGGGATCTCCCACAAATAATTATATGGAGCTGAATTTTATATTATAAGTTGCTGTTGTTGCTTAACCGAATTTATGTATATCTTCGCTATTCACTTTTTTATAACTAATATGGATAATATCACCTCAAGATGGAACTTTTTCCTATCAGAAGAGCACAAAACCATACATACAGCTATAGCTGCAATAATCTGGATATTTGAATGGAGAGGTACCACGTGTGCCCCATATTCAAAACCAGTATAAAATAAAATACGTTTGGCTTATGGGATTGACAGATGGTGATTATAAGAAACTTTTACTTGTACAACGACTGATAGACTTATTTACTCAATATCTATCCCAGAACACGGCTATTGAAAAATACAATTTACCTACATTAAGAGAAGTTTTCGTAATGTGTCTGGGACCTTGTTGACCCTACTTCAAACGTATTCTTCAATTTATACGAGATGACCCGTTAATGTACAAAGGGTCGCAATTCTGCACTCGTCACTTTATTATCTGGCTGTCGTACAAAGTGCTTTCCGTAATCGATAATTCAAAACGTCATTCTATTTGAACGGCGCTAACTGAAGCATATTGGTACCCGTATGGCAAATAAATCTTAAGCGGCGTCCTTATTCTTAAAAGAATGGGTTATTGATTGTAAAATTTTATTACATATGCCTTGATTATAGACAAATGACACAATTGTAAGTCAAAAATTACCTAAAACCCCACCGATGTCAACTTTAAAAAATCTGGATGATCTTTGAAATAAACTGCCGGAACATTTTTTTTCAGATCACAGTCATAAGTCTCTATAAAGACATCTTTCAAACAAAAAAGAAATAAAATCGGTTAAATTGTTTTTAAGGTACGATACCACAGATAAAGAACCACCCATAATTTTTATTTGGGGGCTATATGAACGAGAATTCCCAATATGATCTATGTGTGCTAAAAAGCTTTTACTTTACATATCAATTTACTTAACCAAAAAGAACCAGTTATTGTTGTGGGTGTCCGTGGGCTGCTCGTTGCCAACGATAATGTGTAAAAATACCTTTACGACAACCTATTTGTGGATTATGAAATAGAACCTTATCCTTTTTAATTTGGCACATTAAAATGTGTAAACGATTGCGCATTCAACGACGCGAATATATGAATCATATATCATTCATATATTCGCATCGTTGAATGCTAGAAATTTTAAACAATGATAATTTTTTATTCTGTATTGTACGTTATAATTTAATTTTTTTTGTCACATTTATCGAAAACTTTCATATTTGCAACGGTTTCATCAACGCTGTTGCAGAAAACTTCATTGTTATGTGTTATGAGTAATTTAATTTTATGACAAGCATTATTGTGTGGGTGCTATTTACACATATTGGGGATTTGTCAAATACAATACTCATATCGTCTTATTTCTCTTAGTCACAAAGGATCTCGTTTTATTAGATTTTTTAATGCAAACATAAGTTTTATCATAGAAAAACTTACAATTATTAATAAGGTATATTTAATGCCGAAAAAACTGACTATATTTTGTAATGTACAAAAGTAGCGGTAAAATCTTATTAACAATTTCAATCATTTTAGTTTAGTTGAGAGAGTAACAATTTATTATTTTTACGTCTTGTTCCAAATGACAGCCGGGGATGCATAGCAACTACATTTTTTCATGTGTTCTACTGTTATACATCACTATGATTCATATGAAAGCGTTGCTAGCTAACACTATTGAAAACAGCTTGTTTTCACCTATATTTACATATTTATTAAACAACAATAAAGTAAAAACAGCAAAAATAAAATTTCGAATACAATCAATTTTATTTTTTTTTTATAAAGAGGGCTTTAAATAGAATAACTGAATTAGAAATTGAATTAGAAGATGCAAAACCACAATTAACCAATTTAAACAAATACAGATATCTTATCAATCACAAAAAACTCAAAGCTTATACTCTGAATTGGTGGAATGCAATTCACAATTGATCATAGATTTAACAAAGGATGATTCCTATGTTAGGCAACCTGTTGTTCACTTCTCATCACAAAACAAACTTAAAAAATATATAAAAATAAACAGGTTCATAAAGAAAACAAAGAAATTATTAAAAAATAAATGTTCATATAAACAGATAAATGAAATGAGAAGTGAACGCTTAAAATTATTAAAACATTTAACATTATATAAAAACCAGTTAAATCAGAGTAGGACTAGGTATGATCAAGACACATCACACCTCCAAATAGAAATTAAAAACTTGACAACTTCCTTAAACACGATAAGTTACAAATATGAATTATCACAAAAACAAATACAAGAGCGTATTCTAGCTGCAGACAATTTACTAGACTTGTGTAACTATAATTTTGACCGATTGGAATCTTTTTCAAACAAACATAATTGTAATTCATGATGAAATAAAACCCTCCTTTTTGACCTGAATCATTATGGCATTCAGGGCGTTTCTCTTCTTCATATCTTAGTAATAGAGTTCAAAAAGTCTATATAAATAACGTAAATTCCTCTGGACCTCTCCTAAAAATGGGTGTTCCGCAAGTATCTATTTTAGGCCCATTCTTATTTTAAGTGTACATTAATGATCTCTCTTTTTACGCCAAAGAGTTATGTGATATTGTATTATTTGCTGATGATACTTCACTGGTTTTTAAAGCAGATAGAAATTTGACAAATTATGACGAAGTAAATAGTGCACTGTCGCGTATACTCCATAGGTTTTCTGTCAATAATCTTGTACTAAATGCAACAAAAACTAAGTGTATACAATTCACTCTTCCCAATGTAAGGAATCAGAATTTGAATGTGGTATTAAATAATAAAGTTCTAATTACTTCTGATTCCACAACTTTCTTACGAATAACAATAGACTCAAATTTTCAGTGGAATCCCCATATTTTATTACTCGCAGGTAGACTAAGCTCCGCTATTTTTGTGGTGAGGATAGTTAGGCAGCTAACTGATATAGATACTGCTCTGCTTGTTTACTTTAGCTATTTTCACAGTATCTTATCCTACGGTATTTTATTGTAGGGCAGTGTGGCAGATATTAAAACAATTTTTATACTGCAAAAAAGAGCTGCTTGTGCTTTACATAATATAGGAGGTCGAGGTACCCTGCGAGAAAAATTTAAAGAAATTAATATACTTACGGTTACATCCCAATATATATATAGTAATATTTTATTTGTCAGACAAAACATTGATTGTTACATTAGAAATAGTGACAGACATGGATCAAATACTAGAAATAAGGACAAATTGATCACACCAAGCTTTCGCCTACAAAAAGTTAGTAAATCATTTATGGGTCAAAGTGTACGCATTTATAATAAAATTCCACAGTCCATGTTAAGCTTACCTCTTGAACAATTTGAATGTAAAATTAAAAATACTCTTCTCAATAAAACTTACTATACCGTTGCAGAGTACTTTGAGAACTCGAAAGTGTGGTAATGGTACTGTTGTTGCTCACGTGGGTGAATCAGACTATTGTATACTTCAAAAAAAAATTGTACACCAATATAATTTTAAAAGAGCAACTCCTCAGTTTCTCCCCTGCTCTTCTTAGCAGAATCTGCCGTTCGGAACGGGCTTGGGCTGTATGATGATCAGACATGTAGAGTGGAAATACGAATGCCTTTGCGTTTACTGGGTTACTTATAATGTGATCAATACATGTCTTGCCTCTTGTTGGTTCTGTTATATGCAGAGTCATATTATATATTTTAGCTATATTTATCAGCCTGTCAGTAACAAATTAATTATTTATATTATTTTATACTTATTGTCAAGGGTGTTAATGTTTATATCACCCGCAAAAACTACTTATTTCCGAAATATTTTGAATTACAGGTGTAAAATAATATTTCCAGTTTATCGAAAATGGAATTCATGTGCTCTTTAGTCTTTCATGGATTTTTGTAGACGTAAATAATAATTACATTACAACAATTTATAAGGACTGAGCAACATTTAAAAAGAACAGGAGTGTCTATGTTCTTAAAACAATTTAATTTCTTGTACTGAAGTCCTTTCTTAATTAAAATGTAGGAGTCACCTCTTGCTTTGCCCCGTGAAGAATATGCATCAAGTTTGTAATTTTTAACCTTTATGTTGCTCTCTTCACCGGATTTTACAAAAGTTTCTGTGAAACATAAGACGTCCGGATCTGCCCTCTTTTTTAAGTCTCAAAAAGTAATTTCTATTACCTCTTTTTAGATCGTAAGCCTTGAATATTTTGTTGTAATATTACTAGATTGTTATTCAATCGAGGAACGAAAACAACAATTTTTTACGTGCTTACATTGACTAATGTTGCATGATGTGTTTGTTGTATTTGTGCGGCTGAAGTAGTATGGTATAGTTCCTTTTTTTATATCCGACTTTACACATAAGTCATGTTTATTTTTGCTAAATGTTTCTTAATATTTATTATCCTGTGTTATTGTCTTAAAGGAAATGGTATTGTACCTTTTACGGCGTTATTATTATTTGATTTATTCAATTTAGCTTTCATACGAGTACTATTAATTCTCTCAAAAATTCTTTGTCATAGTCAATAGAGTCAATACCAAGATTAATTCTGTTACAAATTAGATTAAGGTAGGATTGATTATATTATCTATAATCTAAGTATTTATTTTTTGATTTAATTTCTTCTATCTGCTCTAAATAATTAACTTTGGTTAGGTCACGACAACTTCTATTTAAATCACCCGTTTGAAGAAATGATGCGTTATCGTAACTTTCATCTTCCGAAGATAAGGATTCAAAAGAATTTTCGATGGTACATTAATTTTATATTTATTTCTTAATGTAATATTTTGTGTCGGGGTATCAGTTATATATGGACTATGTACTTGTGGAATGCTTTCAATATTTCTTTCATAACAACCTATACATTTCCATGTCTTTCTTGTTTGTGGAGTCATTATAAGGAACCTCTTAGTTGAGACGTTGCTACAATTAATATGAAAATAGCTTTTGCATTTCGAGCAAGTAAGAAATAGTCTTTCTTCAATATGATTGTGACACTTAGAACATTGGTTCCATCTTGTTTATCTTGGTGTTAAACTTAAAAACAACTTAAAAGTTCTAAAACACACTCCCTATTACACTAAATTGTAACATACAACAATAAAATATTGTTAAAAATTATTTACAATAACATGCAAAATATATAGAATTATTATTATGCTTCGAAGATTTTAACTGTCAGCAAAATTATCATGTCAAGTAGGATATACATATAAAAATAACACTTAAAAATGAATTTTAACACAAGTACAAATATATGATGACTTATGCTAGGAAAAGGTACTCCTTACATTAGATTGTAGTCAGTATATATTTATTTTTTTGATAGTCACGTCAGATATCTTTAATGCATTGTTTAAGAAATTATATATCAAATATGTGTTATTCCTAATATTTTTGTAATAAATACATAATTGCTCGTAACAATGTCATTAGTGTTAAACTAGTCTAAGTTATTAAAACCCTAACTATGTATACGAACCTATACTTACATATATGCATACTTATAATTAGTTGAAAGTGTAGCAGGAAATTAACGGACAAAAAAATTAATTAATCAAACATTAATTATCATAATGTAAGCAAATATTATTTCTTTTAAGATTTGTAACCATTGAAAAAACTGTAACACGTAAAAGTAATAATCAGAAAAAAAAATAATGCACTGGACTGGAATTTATTTATGCAACAATCTTATATTTTAAATTGTTTAAAGTTAAGTTTTATTTATTATAATTGGTAATTATTAAAAAAAATATATACATCTATAATTCAAAATATGAAAATTATTTAAATTTAACTTAATAAAGATAAATAAGAAAATTTAACTAATTGTACTAAATTAATTGAGGTTAGCGACAAATATTCTTACGTAAGGATGATAAACCGCAGCTGCGGCCACTGAGCTATCGTTTTGTGCTAACTTGCCGTCGAAGTGTCTGATGTAGTTCTTGTACGTAGCAGACGCAGACCGTTGATCGTTTTGTATTTGTGGATAGGAGGTACATATAAAACATAGATTTTGTAGTACCTTGTATAACGATGATCACAATAATTGTTTTTGTAGAATTGTTGAAATTAACATTGTTGTTATGTAGGAGTAAATATTCCACGTAGATTTTCACCGAGCACGTAGTTTGTTTGTGAATAAATAGTATTCTTTACACTAATATCAACTGTTACTGTGTTCGTTGTTGTTACTCTATTTCACAAAGTCTTCTTACTAGTTTTTTTCATACTACGTATTTCGATTTCATAACAGTTTTGTTTGTAAATTAAAACGACAAGGCAATGAATTAAAGCTTTATATAAGTGTGTAATACATAATTAATTCAGAATGCACGCAGATATAAACATGGAGTACAACACAACGTTACGTGCCGTCGCCACACATGAAATGATTGGAGATTTACTGCGCGCACTGGATGCACGCGGTTGGTGAAACCGCCGCGATGACTTATATTTAATGTCTCGGAAAAAAGTCGGGGCAGAGGTTTGAATGCAAAAAATATATGTGCGCGAACTATATCTAATACTCTTATTATTGCGGTCGATGGAGGAACTTGTACAATACCTCATAATCTCACATGAAACTTAATTTATTTAAAACGTTAATTAGCAGGCTCGGAAAATAATAACTAGTAATTTAATTTTTTTTAAAACGTCACATTAGGATGAATCTTGGCGATTGTCCATAATATTCAAATTCTGACTGCTATGTAGAGAAGTCCTCCATGCAAAAACCGATGATTCTTGATATAATGATAATACTAAAAAGAAAACGATATCGGCTATACAATAGATGCATTTTTACACCACCTAAATTTAATAAATCCAAAAATTAAGTTTACTTTGGAATTAGAGGTATGAAAATCCTTAGCTTTTCTAGATGTATTAGTGAGCCGCTACACCAACAATACACTGAGCCACACTGTGCATAGCAAACCAACCCATAAAAACTGTTATTGAAATGGTGGATCTCACCACCATTGTTATCTACCGTGAGCAAATGTTTGTTTCAGAGAGCACACGGGATCTGGGACGAGTAACATCTGGCAGTAGCCAGATGTAACACAGTAGTGTTACATGTCAAGTAAGTCCTGCGTGACAACAAGCTCCCAGCACCGCGCCATCGTCACAGGGACCCAGTGAAGCCAGCCACAGTGGGGCGAGTACCTGCTGTCTCACCATACATTAGAGGAATCACAGACAAGATTGGCTATATTTTGAAGCGAGCATCCGTCAAAACATATAACAAATCGCTGAAGAAAATGAGTAAATTTTTACCACTTGTCAAATGCAACATCCTTCTACAAGATCCAGGAGTGTACAAACTTGATTGTAAATGTGGGCTCTCCTTTGTAGGTTAAACAGAGAGAGCAATATAAACCCGGGTAAAGGAACACAAAGCCGAGTTTAAAAATAATAGGCAAAAAAATCTATAGTTTGAGAACACACTTTGAAAGGGCCCAACGATTACATCAGATAGACCAAAAATCCTCGCAAAAGAACACCGGTTCCTGCCAAGGATGATTCGCGAAGCTATTGAAATAAAATAACATCTAAATTTCAATAGAGAGGATAGTTGGACACTACTACCTGCTTGGGATCCTATTATAAATAACATCAAGTCAAGACATAAGCAAATCACTGCAAGTCCTCAAGACACAATTAGTAGTTTCTGCGTGGCTGATCCACCAAAATTAATTTACAAAGCTGAAGGTAGGCCCGATAAATAAGTGGCATCAGGACCTCAAGGAGTCAATCACCTCAGTCGTACCCTTGACCATGAATGCTATAAAGCATTAGAAATGTCGGGTGATAAAATTTAAAAATAAACCGCGATAAAATCCGTAAAGCTGTTTAATTTAAACTGTCGAATATTCGCGTAAGTCTCAGAAATGTTAATGACTTAGCAATTGCATCAATTAATCAATTCTTTTAATATTTGTTATGTTTTTTATCATAAGAAACATGCTTTAATCAAAATTTAGATACAAAGTATACTAAATACCATCAAGACTGAGTGTTGTACTAATAAGGAACAAAAAACAACAGGCCAATTTTATATTCTAGTGTGCGTAATAGTTGGCTTTTACAATGGCATTACATCATTCTCTTTGTTTTCGTGTGCGTGCATAATGGTATCAGTAGTCAAATTATTTTAATGATACTGGTTAAAAACTGGTGATATTCATGGGGAAATTTTGTAGATTTAGTATTACCAAAATTATCTAAAATATTATTACAAAAGCTGTTACGACATTACGTAAGTAAAGCCCATTTTACTCGTAAAGAACACTTTTTCAAGTCCTATTCCTAATGTTAGCCTTAGCTAAGTCTTTTTTAATTTATGGCGTTTTATTTATTTGTAAGAATTTTAACTCTTTGCCATAGTTTTTTATCACGACTGCGTATTAACTTACTTTTCAAAATAGGATTAAACGGTATTCTGAAAAAAAAACTTATAAGTCGTTCGCATTCCAAATATCAAGAAACTATACCATGATACACGTATGGAAAAATTGTATTAAAGTCCCGGCAGCCATTTTGAATTTAAATAAATACATGAAATTTCTTTAATAATTTGCTATTCAAACACGGCAGTCATTTTAAATTTCAAAAATCCAAAAAATTTCGTGTTAATCATACCGAATCACCCCTTTCGTCTTCTATATTTGCACTTGGAATAAAACAGGTTAAAGGGTAGGATGGGATAGGATTATATTAAGGATTTGATGGGGAAAGGAGTGGGAAAAGAAGAGG
>DWHK01000702.1:0-12937 GCA_018247855.1 Graphium androcles
GTGGTAGAGCATAATATTTTCATTTCACAGTCCTTACTGCACTTCTACGGCCGCGCTTGCACGGGAAAGTACCACCGCCCTACACAAAGTCGAGATAAAATAAAATATGCGTGACTTTTTGGGTTGCCGAATGGCCATTTCTACCCTCTTGTTTTACCACTCTTCTCCCCTTCAAATCCTTAATATGTTCCCGACCCATTAAACCTGTTCTATCAAAAAAATCTTCAAGTAATTCGCCATTCGAAAATCGACCTCTCGACCAATCGTATCAGTTGGCCACAAAAGTAGCTAACGGCGTAAAACCTGTAAAACCCAGATTGAGCCCATTTCATATGCCTCACATCTTCACCATCATCACAATTTAATTGATACATTTTCTTGATAAAAATCAATTTGATGTTCCAATCCTGATAATTTATTGCATTTTCTTACCTTCATCCAAGTTTCTATTTGCATATTCTAATAACATTTATCCGCCTCACACAACGACCTACGCAAGATCCAATTACTTCGCGGAATACTTATAACGTCTATAAAATAAAACGTTATAGATAATGATTAACAAATACAATCGTATTTGTTACTCATTAAACTTATTTACCAGTTTTAATTATTTCAAGTATTTTTTGTTTATTGTAATAATTATTTATTTCTGTACAAAAAACAATGCGAAGACATTAATATTATATTAATAATATTTTATATTTCATATGAAGCATACATCCAGCAATTACTCTATCAGTTCGTAAAATTTAATTTTTATATCCGGCTTGAAGGACCTAAAATGTACTGATAGAGAACAATTAATTCATAAACTTACGGTTTAATTTTTATAAAGCGACACAATATAAAACATCGATTCAGAACGATATACATTATTTTATTCTTTATTAATTATATATTAATTTTACTTTCAATACCTAACAAGTTAGGATAACAATGTATTATATACAGATATTGCTGGATATATTTGTTGCTTATTGCTTGAAATAAGTGGTTAAACAAGGACACGTTAAATAAGAAAGCTTTGACTTAATACCTAATGCTAATTGTCGTGGTGATAAATCATAACATTATATATACATTTAGCTGCATACATCTGCCTGTTGAACCGGAACCACTTGACATGCAGATCGAGCGTGACATAAAGTACGATTTGTTAGTAAGGATACCAGATGGTTATGCTTACCCTGTTCTTTTTTAATCAATACCCTTTTCAATCCAACTTAATGCCGAATTCTTTCCTGAGCTGACAATGCACGTGCTTCTAAAATCTAAATATTTATCATTTACAATGAAGGAGGCAGTCCGCTCGGTTGCCTACTTTTGTCTATAATAATGCTTATATGAGAAGTGAAACTAAAATATTACATTACATAAGAAATATTAACTGTATGCGCATTTTATCGTTATATATTTAAATCGAACTTAACGAGTACAGTCGTTGCTTGTAGTCGTTAAGTTCGATTGAAAACGTAATCTTATATTTCTGAAAGAAGTTACTTTTATAAGCGAACTTTGAGTACAAGTACTTTGCGTTGAGATTAAACAGTATATTATGCGTGTGCCACCCACCCTTAAGTGTTTTTGATGTATTCGAAAGTATGCATAATGTCCTAAAAACTGTTTTTAAATATTAATCTGTAATTGTTTATGGGGATATGGAATCTCTATATTCGGAATTAATCATTTTTTTATTAAAAGAAATATTTCTAAACCTAGAATATAAAGTAAAAGCCACGTGAAACATAACCATGATGAAAGGTAAGGAAGACACAAAGGATTTAGTGAGCCCGTCAAATTGGTAAGAGAGAATCTACCGATTTTGAGCATTTCTTTTAGAAATCCTAGTTAAAGTTACGTCTATATTAAATTTCTCGTCCTGGGATGTTATTGTAATATTATTTTAATACATGATTTTGTGATTACCAGTTAATTCTGAGTATGTACGTGCATATGATATTTATTACATTATTATTTCAAATTTCAATTTTAAAAGGGTTAGCGATTTTATAGGGTATGTATGGTGAATACTGGCTAATCTTCTGTGGCGGCTTGAAATAAGTTTTAAAATATAGCCAATAATATCTGTAATACTTTTAACATATGGCAACACATAAGACACTCGCTTGACGGTGTCTGGCTTCACTTGGTTAGTGTGACCCTAATTCTTTACATGCTCAAATTAAATTCACTATGAAATTGAACGCTCAAGCACCTAGGTGAATAAACATAATTTTTATTCTAACATTCCATAGGATGTTAAGATATATATGTTAGAAATTCTTTAATGTCAACATATCACAGGCCTTAACAGGTCTCCAATTTCTCCTAACAAATAACTTACTAACTTGATTCAAAGGAAATTGCTTATCGTTACGGCGCTTGGGAACCGGGAATAACATTTAGGTTGCTTAAGATAATTGCTTTATAATATGCTTTGCTAATATTTGAACGAGTGAGGTTTACAATTACAGTTTGGGCGAAAACGCATTTTATGTATGTATGTAACGCGATAACCCTCGAACCAGCGCTCCATTTTGAAATGTAGTAGTAGATCTTGAGAAAAAGTATAGCTATAACTGAAAAAAGCATAAGCATTCCAGGAGTAAAGTGGTTCCACGAGAATATTTAATAATATAAGTTAATTATATAAAATGCACAAATACACGTAAACTAATAAGAGAAAATTTATTTATTTTTTCCTGTAAGATCTAGAAAAATACTGAAAGTTTTGTGCAAGCTGATAATGTGGAAAGCAGTAGCTAGTTTATCAGCCTACTAATTCAGTTCAATTAATTACCTTGTATCTTTAAAAGCCTCTCACAATTTCCCTTTACAAAGGATCCTTAAGAATAATAGATTTCGCGCGAAACTCCCATTTTAAATATCAATGCTTTCTGAATTTCAAAAATCCCCCAAAGACAGATATAATTTAAGACAACTTACTCGCAAACAACTTTAAATAATCGAACACAAAAATGGGAAGATTTAAACTGTTCAGAAGAATTTCGTTTCAACTTATAAACACGTCTACTTCATTTAAAAAAAAAACTGTATCTCGACACGTCGCGTCGTCCTTAGACGATTGACTTTTCGCTGAAGGTATTGACTTGAAAACTCACTGCGCAGATTAAAAGTCAAACCTCAAAGTTTCCTCACTCGAATAAAGTGTGCGTTGTTTTAAATTGCTTTCGAACAAATAAAGGGGCTATGAGACAATAACACAATAAAGTTGACATCATGCTAACAGAGTTTACAAAATTTGCGACGACTGTATCGTTGAGTTAGGTATTTGGTAAGGATCGGCATTGCTTCTTTTGAGTTGGTATAAAACGATTATTATTCCCACAGAAAACTATAATTTCCGTGGAAATGATTATACCGACAATTTGTTATGGGTATTTATTAAAAGTTACTTGTTATGTACATAAGAGATGCATGATTAAAAAATTAACACTTTAATTTCAGCATAGTCTCTAGATTTTAACCTTACAGTGGTCTTTAAATCAGTGATCATTTCAGTGATCGAATGTAATAACCGACCGCCGCTTATTACAGAATGCAATTCAGAAAGAAATCATTTTGTAGTATTAAGTGAAGAAGTCATTTTATTATTCCGATCCAGGCTATTATTGAATGAAATTTAGAAGATTACATAAATATATAAAGTGCAAAGTCTCCATTAAAATTATTTAAATTATTTAAAAAATTTACATACATATTACATAAATACATTACAATTATTTACAAACATGTTAATCTTAAATGAAATGATATCTTATTGCCACTTTTGGTTTGGCTTACATATATTAAATTGTGCAACTTTCCAAAGTAAACAATTGCTTTGCTGAAACAGTATACGCAAGTGTATTTGTATAAATAGACAAAACTTAATAAAGCTCAAATTCTGTGTTTTCAACCGCTTATGCCGTAGGGGTCTTGGCACTTCTGGATAAAATTATTGTAGTTACGTGAAGGACGGATCGTTAATACCATTTCTATAGATTCCTATTAAAAACAAAACAAAGCTTTTGAACACTGCAAGACTTCAAGATAGATACGTTAGGTCGACGTTGAGGATGCAAAATACTAACATTACTCCTGAAGTATATATTAACTGATACCAATAAATTAATAAAAGATAAGACAAGGGTGAGAGTCGAAATTTGGATATGATAATTTTCTTTAAAGATACTTATAAATGTAATTATTTCCTAGGTTAATAAAATTATTTAGTTGAGAGGTGGTGTAAAGCATCATTATCTACCATGATGAAATGTCACTCAATGTTGTTATGATACTATCCGTTCTTTGGTTGATATTGCAAAACAACAGAAGCTTCATAGCAAGTTTTGGTAGACATCATCGATTTTTATAATATATACGTAACAAATACCCATAAAATAACTGCGAATTTCGAAACAAAAATAATATACTAGGCCTGCTTACACTTTGATATTAAGATATCTTGCATCATGCTCTGGTATTCTTCCGTGACTACAAACACAGCAAGGGGATAAACAATCTTAGTAGAATCAAAATTATTTGTAATTAAATCTGTCAGTTAAGTTTTATTAAGTACGGTCCTAATATTCACGTAAATAAAATATATCACATTTTGCGTATTTTTCACGTTCGTCAAATTCTTTTAGATACAGTTACTCTTTGAATTTTATACAGATTTTGTTATATCATTACCGTACAGTACACTTAAATAAGTTGCTTATTTTATTCGGATGTTGTGTGTGTTCATAGGCGACGGGATCACTTAATATCAGGTAACCGTCTGCTCGTTTGCAAACCTTTATGTATAAAAAACTAGTTGTCTGTAAAGTCGGTTTAAGGACGATGATTTTACGTGATAACGTCATAAGAAAACATTGATGAACTACTCGGACGCATCGGCCGATGGAGTGAAAGAGAGATAGATGCGTCACAAGACAGTCTATCGTGCCTCTGTATCGCTTGTTCCGTGCTCTCGCTTGCACACTCGGCTCAGGCGGAACGTGACAATG
Organism: Graphium androcles; assembly: GCA_018247855.1. Classification (NCBI taxonomy): domain Eukaryota; kingdom Metazoa; phylum Arthropoda; class Insecta; order Lepidoptera; family Papilionidae; genus Graphium; species Graphium androcles. The sequence goes on from DWHK01000702.1 coordinate 5,019, forward strand.
AGTCATGCTTTTTCGTGCGTGCAGCCGGAGTTCATTGATTTATAAGACGTTATCACGTCAAAAATGTTTAAAATTAAGCAAATCTTAATACATATAATAATTGAAAATGATATTAATAAGCAATTGAAGTAAACATTGAAAATATATTGAAACAGTTTATCATAAAGTGGATAATGGTCTAAGATGATATGAGGAAATAGTCCTTATTTAGAATATGAATGTTTCTTTGTTTTCTGTTTCTTGTTTACTTGTTGAATGAAATATTATTCAGGTGCAATAGGTACGTCGTGTTGAGCTAATTTGTAATGGAAATTGAATGTGCCGTCCGTCAGCTGAATTTCAAATACAATTTAATAATTACAAGCATTAAATGATACAACATACTCTATATTTATGTAAATTGTAGAATGTTGACTATAAACATAATTACCAGGTGTCCATTCCAATTGATAACGATGGAAGGCGCTGTTGTAACCGGCGCTGTTTCTTCGGACCCAGTGGGCTCGCTCCCAACCATTTAAATCGGGGTAAGGGCCATAGTGGAGGGTAGAGCCAGCCTCTTGGGTTCCGATGTGAACACCATTGCTAAACATGTTGCGGTTGCCTCTAGACTCCACTAGATCGATCTCGCCTGAAGCGGGCCATGTGCCGTATGTATTGTAAGCCGGCATAAGCCAAATAGCTGAAAAGATTACAAAAACAATTTCCACACCTGTTGTATAGAACAATATATTTATATGGAACGAACACTAGAGATATTTCCATTGTATATTTATGCAACGTAGTGCAAGGAGCCAATTAGCTTGCTCCACTTTGGTGGTTGCCTTCAAAACTTAGGATTTTTATCTTAATCACGAGACAAAATACTATGTTTAAATAATTCAATAATTGGTTAAAGGTTTAATTTACTTCTTTTAATGGATAGGATGATAAACGAGCAGACGGTTCATCCGATGTTAAGTGATTCCGTCGCCCGTAGACACACACAACATCCGAAGAGTTTCATATGCGTTGTCAGCGTGGGAAAGTGGATTGGATACAATAGGCTAGGTTGGGTCAGGAACATATTTGGGATTTAAGAGTAGGAATGGCCATCAGGCAGCCCAAAAAGTCATACATACATTATTTTATGCCGACTTTGTGTAGGACGGTGGTACTTCACCGAACGAGCGCGACCTTAGGAGTGCTGCAAGAGCTGTGAAAGGATGTTATGCTCTACCACCTATCACTACTAATTGCTCCCTGCGGTTAGGGCTAAACTAGTCTTTTTTGTTTCTTCAAAATCTGTTCTTAGTAAGTTATAATTTGTTCTGTTCTATTCCCATAGAAAGGACTAACTACGCCAAATTTTACGTCAATAGGATGTATGGTTCCGCAGGTCTAGTGATGAATCAGTGAAAGTTTCTAGGTGTTATAAATTTGAGTTAGGATACTTACCAGGCCATAACCAATCACCGGCGGGCATTTTGGCGCGAACTTCCACGCGTCCATAACGGAAGCTGAAAGAGTTGACCGTGCGGATACGGGCGCTTTTGATTGGGTTCAAGATGTTTGACGGTGTGCCTGTACGTTCGCAGCCCCACCATTGTGGATTTGTGCATCTAAAAGTAACCATTTAATCTTAAAAAGGTAAATGGAACAAATTGTGAAGAATCTATTATCCATTGTAGGCAGTAGAAAGTTTTGAGGTTATACGCTGCATTAAATAAACAATTTATTGCAACTTTATTATATTTTTACGTCAACAAGTTTTCATCCAAGTTTCCACCTGTGTGTGGTTTAGTTACTCACTGTTTTTATTTTTTTATGTACCGAACATTAAATGAATGTGAGTTATTTCACGGAAGAACTGTATACTTAGAGGAAAAGAGGGAAAGTTTATTCTATGGGTTTTTAAATGTAGTGTAGGGAAGTAATTCCTGCCGGTAATAATAAGTTTTCCTTAAAAGTTACGTAATAAATAATTGTCTCTAAATCCATCGTCGTCCCAAATTATTACAATATGTTTATATTATTTATTATATAAACTTAGTAATTATTTTTTTTAAATCTGTTTAATTAATGTTTATAAACTTAAAATTCCAATATTCAAGCGCATCCTTTTTCCGATGGTTTTAATGATGTTCCTAATGTTTTAGATGCAAGAAACATGTCATATAAGTTCATCTAATGACATCTTGATATCAGTAATAAAACCGTTGGTATATCGAAAATATAACGCAATTTTTCTTTGTTATTATACATATCATATCACAAAATCACGTAATTATGATTAAATATTACGCTTTTGATTAGTTTCCCCTTTATCGATTATAATTACTTTCTTATCTCGATACTTTGCCTCATTAGAAGATCAAAGTAACCGACACCGGAGGCTAATAAATAAGGCAAAAAAATAAGTCAATAACTAAAACGATTTATTGCAGAAATTAACTAAAAAACAATAATTTAACACTTTCAAATATGAGGTAATACTAAAAGCTTTGTTATTAGAGACGAAGGTTAATGAATAATTAGTTTGTCTAAAGGTTGGAAACACTCATGCTTTGCTAACCTTTGAAGATGACCTTAACTCGGTAAACGAAAAGAACACACAATTCTATTTTTTGTGTACAATGTATTGTTCGCAAGCCAGTCGGATATAAGACTCAGTAGAAAATCTATAAAATATCCTAAAACGGAACAGGAGACAATTTTGTTATAGTTGTTTCAACAGTGACATAATGCGTGTTAATTCTACCCAGAATAGAACTTTATTAACTTGACCTTTGAAATTACTGTTTGTACTATTAAGTATGTTCGGCCATAACTTCCGATAAACCGATGTACGTAGGTGCTTTTTTTTTAGTGAAAATATACTTCGATGTAATCACACATAAATTTTGTGGAAATAAAAATTAAATGTAAACGTAGACAAGTTTACATCGAAGTCCATTACTTAATGATAAAAGATGTAAAATAAAATCTATGTGTTTTAAAACGATTTCAAAAAAAAGAGGCGGTTTCTCAATTCAACCGTATATATTTTTTTTATGTGAGTTCGCGGATAATTTTGTCGTTTATGAACCGATTTTGATAATTCTTTTTTGTTGGAAAGGAGATATAGTTAGTCTAGTCTCATAAAATTTTTATAAAAATTGGTTTAGTAGTTTGTTTTTGAAATCAAAATAAAGGAAAAAATATGTCACGAAAGTACGTACTTTGAAGTCGGTTTTTTGTTTTTTGTTGTCACAGAAAAACTTAATTAAATTTTTTGAAGTAAACTCCCATGGAATGAAATTTCTTTTTTCACTGCGTAATGGGTAAACGATTTATAAACACATTCATAGCTATATAAAAAAAAATTATATCATAGATAATTGCCGTCGAAGACTTACCTATCTGCAGGAGCGCCTCCCTCGATGTTTAGTGTACCGCTGGTAAGAAAGGATTGGCCAAACTGATCTGATGTCAAAGAAGGCCGGATAAATAGCAGACCACTATGAGCAAAGGAGTTAGTACGATTGTTGTTGTAGTATTGGAATTCCCAGTTCTAAAACAAAGCAACACAAAATTTTATTTTTATATTGTATTTAATACACATTAAAAAAATGGTAAAACTGGTTTAAAAAGACTGCATAAAAATGAAGTTTAATAACTGTATAGATTTTGTCGTGCTTTTTTATTGGTCATTGAACCAAGCTATAAACCGGTATTGTAATTATATAACATAAGATCACAAATCCTCGATAAATAGATCGATTCCTTAATACGATGGATTGCGTGGCTATAAAAACAAAGAAATACCCAGAATTTCAGACAGACATCTGTCTGAAATTCGTCTGTTTTGTATGTACCCATATTCGCAAAGTAATAAATGAATTATGAAAAAAATAAAACAAAAAAACTTTAAGACTGGAGCAACAATTCTTTACAGCGAAAATAATATAGAAATAATGGATAAATATGATTAAAGCATGTACAGATGAAAATAATGTATTCGAAAGTAACACTTACACCGCCACCAGCAAGGGTGTTTTCGTGTTGCCATTTCTCCAGATCAAACTCCTCGAAGTCGTCAGCGAAGATCATGGCCCCCGAGCACACGGTGACGGGAGCGTGGGTACCGCTCACCGTCGTCACACTGGGAGTGCATGCTTGGCCGAACGCGGCAAGGGCCAACACCCCTAATAATGACCACATTCTGTTTTGCAGACAAAAAATGTTATTTTTATATAGCCAACCTGTAACACTATTTTTAAAGGCAGACAACGCAGTAGCTTTTTATTAAAAATACTGTTTATCGAAATTGCTCATTACAGTGCCGACACGACCGGTTTCGCGGATAAGAGCAAGCATACTAGATAGCAGCTTGTTCACTATTATGTCAGACCATCATAAAAGTGGTATTGCACATGGTCAATGTTCCTCATTATTGGATGCTTGCTCCATTCAGCGAATTAAATTACAGGCATGGGATCCGGGAAATACCGTGCGTAATTCCACCATCCCACGATTAATAGTTTTTGTCTGTTATTATGACTCATGCTTCCTATGTTTCCCTGTTTTATGTACGTCAGAAATACAATTATTTACTCTATTTCTTACATAGGCGATTAGAATTATTTACAGGCATTGAAATGATTGTTTGTTCTATAAAATATGTTCAGCCATAACTTCCGATACACCGATGACATTCACTACTTGCAAAATATCTTTATTGGGCAACAATAGTCTTGCGAACAGCAATTTGAACAAGTTTTAAATAAATGGAAAAATTTAATACTTAATTAAAGTAACGAACCTGCCTTGTCTTGCCCAAGCCGACAATGTTTTTAACGAAATAATTTCAGTATTTATACCTTTTTTGTTTAACGATTATGATAAAACTGTGATAAAGATTTAATTAATTTCAGATTTTTAGTTGTGTGATTACATTGTGTGTTTTGTATAAGATATTAAGGCAGTTATTTGCGATAAAATTGAATTAATAACACGGAAACTTATCGTTCAATGATTTAGTTCAAATTTATAAAAATAAAAACATTTTGTAATGTAACAGTATTCTTTTTGCAGTTATATTTCTAAATGTTACGGATATGTTGTAGATATATTACTGCAAGACCGTAATTATAACGCATTGAATGCATGCATGTATACTCAACTCAATAGTACAATCAATGTTACAGATCTCATTTACTCTTTGTTCGAGATGTAAAACGATATAATATCGATATTAAAATGGGTTTTTCAAAAGACATGAAAATTTATTACGTAAACAAGTATAAATTAATTAAAAATAAAAAATAAACTTACTTATAATATACATATTTCTTTGACCTTATTTCTTTTCATATTGTTCTTAATTAAATATGTTATATACATACATATGTATATTCGTAATGGTCTTTTAAAACCTTTTGTTTGATTTGATTTTTTTGATACCCTACTTTCGGGTTTACAAAATAAAAGTCAGATGACGTTTTATGCAGCTCAAAGTCCCCCAATTTGTATTTTCTCCATACATAAGACAAATCTAAGGATACCTTACACTAAGATCCATTCAGCGGTTATAAAGATTTTTACATGTATGCATAGATATTAAATGAAAAAAGTTACCCTACTTCAGTCGGATGAATAATTCAAAGTACTTTGTTTATTTTCTAAATATTTATTATTTCTTAGATTTTTATCTGCCACTGAGGATCTTAGATTGATGTCAGCCTAAATTCCTCATGAACTTGTCCATCACATGCAAAAGATTTTTTTTATTCCGACTGGTCCTTTCAGAAAATAGCCTCTTTAAACGAATAAACAAACTCTAACTTTATTTTATTAGTATAGATAAGAGGGGCCGTGTTACCCTACAGCAATGTACTGTACTGTATCACCTGCCTGTCCTTCAACTCAAGAATTTACGTGAACAAAATTTCAAATGAAAGAGCACGTTACGGCAAATGTTTTAGAATAAAATTAACCGTACCTCAATAAGAACCACAGATGCAGAGAATAAAAGCTATAAAAACGTAAGGAATACAAGAGAAAATCGCATTTGAGAATAACTTGAGAAATGTAAGGTGATTCCAAATGTTTGGGACAAATTTGTGCACCAATATCCTCCAATTAAAAACACGTAACAAATCGGTTGGATAGAACGGTCGGATGATAGGACACAGGAGATATTATATTGTACAAGTGTACGGGCAAACACAGGTGTACTCTCTGTTCCTTTACTCTCATAACACGGTGGGATGGATATCCGACGCGACCTGAGAGATTAGGAGCAGGACCAACTTTTTACATGGATTATCTTTATTTTCAGTCGACCGGGTGATTATCCCGCATTGCCCTAACCCAGTCGAGAAACAGCAACACAAAATTATTGTTCCCCTGCGGGATGTGAACCTACGAACTCCGATTTGTAAAGTAAGGGCGCTCATCGATATGGTATAAATGTATGTACAAATTTCTAAGTGTACAAAACTCGAAAAAATTTTGTTGTGCCGTGTGTATTCACAATTAACATTAGTCCTGGAATTTGAAATCAAGCTAAACTAAACTCACTTGGCTATTATGAATCAAAGTGTAAATACTAAGTTATTAGTAAACTCTCTGGAAAAAATATGCAAGCATAAATTACTACGGCGTGTAGTGACGTCGCACAGCGATTGTTCCCCACACTTTAGTTTTAATATATACCTATACACATATATACTCGTATAATTTGACGCATCGCATCGTATATACAAATTACGTGTATAGAAATATTAGGTTTATATATTTCGGGATCGGTAAAGCAAACATGTTAATCAAATAGGTAATTTGTTACATTCACCATAACTCCTATTAATACTTGCAAATATTTTATTCAATGGGCAATCCTTAGTAAGGGAATACCTAGGAAATGCTTGAATTTCCTAGAAAAATAATCATGTTCGTAATTTGTATGGAGCGCCGTTATTACTGACGCGTGACGTCAAATCGCTGATGCGTCCCTTCGCGGGACTCGTATTTATGATATGCACCCAACTTACCTAACCAAGAGTCTTAAAAGTATATAAATTTACTGATATTGTACAAAATTAAAATATAAATGCAAAACATAAAAGTTAGAAGTGGAATTTCGTACCGATCAACTTTCACTTTCGACACTTATTTATTTTAATACAGAAATCTTGTTTTTTTTTTACAAATCTTGGTATATATGTTACCGTTTTTGCGTGAAACAATACATTGATGCCAAATAATACCGATATTGTAAGTTGCGTCGATAGCAATGGATTTTTTTTCGAAAATTTTGCATTGTATTGCATTACATTTTTTTTTCTCGGAAATTAATTATTTTCTTTAAATTTCTTTTTAGGCGTGTTTAATCAGCTGCAATTCTCAATCAATTGAAAATATTTGCAAATAAAAATATCGGGATTGCGTCGTCAATAATGGCGGAGCTCCGTAGAATTTACGAACTTTATATTTTTGTTTTTCGAAAATCAAGCGGTTCCCAGAACTTTTGATTTACATGTGTCTAATTAATTACCATTCTTTATAAATTTAAATATTTGCTAACAATAATAGGAGGTGTAATAAATGTAACATATTACCATAAAATATAATCCTTTATTTGTCAGATAAAAAATGTTTTAAAATTCGAACTATATTTCTTGGGACTTTTCATTCTTTATAGGTTATATAGTTTTACAGTCAGAAACACACTTGCATCATAACATTATATACTGAAAACAATCTAACAACAATAAACAAAAACTTAAAAACACAAAGGAAATCAAAAAAAATCAACAATAACACAAATAACATGGAAAGTCACCACCAAGAGTATATTTGTTAAGATTTTTTTTTTAATGTTTTATTGTCATTTGTAACTGACATTTAATTGACGGACATAGTGTTGCCAACTTTATTTGTTGGGGTTTCTACTATAA
>DWHK01000703.1:0-12934 GCA_018247855.1 Graphium androcles
GTGTAATATAATCATCTATTATATTTATATATATGTATATACACCCCAGCCAGACGAGTAAAGGTTTACATACCAAAATAATAATTAATAATCCCTTGCGCCTAATAATAAATAATTATGCGTCGGGAATTGGCAACCCCAGCGCCCACCGGCGGTACAGTTTAAAATACAAAATTATCTCGAAGGTGCAATCAGTCAGCATCTTGTCATGAGATGCCAGCACCGTGCTTCAGCAGAATTTAAGGTGCAAAGACCTGTATGTGCTTTTGCTTGTACTATTTTAAACAGTGCTAGTTCTGAGTGTCTTACGCTAATCAAAGCCCATTTTAGAAGCCTGTAAATAGATGATGGACACAAAAAGAACGAGCAGGGGTGCCTACCTCGGGGCCGATAGGACGAGTCTGGTACGTTATTTATGAAATGGTCAGCATTTTGGATAATCCATTTTTAATCTAACAAGTTATAAGATTTGATACTTTAATCGTTACTGATTTTATCATTTAAAACTTTATTAAATAATATAAATTTCCGTTACTTTTTCTATAACAGTTTATTAAGATAGGGGGAAGTAGGGTCAAGTACACATTTCTTATATTATTGCAAACTAATCAACAGGGCATTTTTTAATGTCTTTAAGAATCGTCTAACTTATAGTAACTCATAATTACAGTACAAATAGAATAAATATAATATTTTTATGTTATACATATATTCAAAGGTCGTTCAGATTAGATATATGATTATAAATCTGGCACGTCTCTGCCACCTTGGAACCTGTCCCTATGGACGAAGTTCTAACCGGGTTGCCCTTACACTCCAAGGGTAATTAAAATAGAGGTATCGGTTTGTAGAATAAGACTAACTGGCTAAGTAGCTTAGTTATATTAGTTTCAGTCCGACTGTTAACGGAAGAAGCCCTCTTTAAATAATATTAGAATTTTTTCTCAATTTCAGCTCCTCCGTAATTCTTGTTGGAGATCGTTATCGAGTACGTTTTATAGATGAAAGGACATAACAGACTTCATATAGATTTTGCTGCACTGTTAAGGCCCCGCTTGCCCTTGTATGCATCTCTTTAAAGGTTGCCCTATGACCATTTTTACCCTCTTCTTTTCCCACTACCTTATTAATATTTCCTGATTCATTCTACTCTATATACTCTTTTATCCAATTTCCTAGACTGAAAACGCGCACGCAGACCTTAGGTTTATTTAATTATGTGTGTCCATGGGCGACGGGATCGCTTAATATCACGTGAACCGTTCGCTCGTTTGTTATCCATTCTCCTATAAAATGGCCTTTTCCTACAAATTTCCCTATGAAAGTATCCTAGAAGTTCGACTTTGTTCAACAAAAAGCCATTAATAGTGATTATTTACATCATATTTTTGAATGTTAGGAGTCTAGTTGTCCAACACACAGCTGTATAATCGATTATGTGTAACATAAGCGTTTACGCTAACATTAGCTTGGTCTTAAAGGGGAGACAATTTTTCAGACGGTATAGCGTACGTGGAGCTGCAATAATTTTAAGACTGACCACGGCGACTTGTAATCCCTAGCTCATTTTGATGTGAAACGTCTTTAATGGATCCATGACTAAAAAGAGGACCGTAACGAAATCCTACATATCTTTCTACCATAATATCTTTTAACCTATTATTTTAGAAACATAAATCTTAAGTCATTAATTAGATTATAAAGTCAGCTCACTGCTGCAATTTTAAGGTTTTTTTCGATGTTGATAAAGTTTGTGTAGAGTAATTGAACAAATTAATAAAACGTTTAATTTGGAAATAAAAAAGTTACATTTGCAAATGAAAAAGAAATCCAGCGTGTCGGCATGTTAAGACCAATGGCCCTGTGCTTTTAAACAGATCCATATATCATCTATATAACGCCTGAGGTTTTTTCTGGGATTACACGTCACTACTTTTATATTACTGTAACTGCTGGAAGGCAGTGTTATAAAGTCAATCTTTGCTAACAACTTAGAGCTCCTAACTAATTTTTTTTTATATTTAGGCGCATTAATAGTAACGACGACTACTACCCGATCTGACAGACGGCAACGGTAAATAACACTTACATTTTATTTTAAGCAGGCAATCACGCCAACACGCCCAATTTAACTTTGCACACATATATATACATATATTTGCAAGTTATTAGCATACATTTGATATAGGTAGTTGACATAGGATGTAATAGAGTTAATTAATATTAAAATTAAGGGGGAAAGTATAAAACCTTGCGGATCGTTAGAATTGAGATTAGTTCATTATTATGACTATCGTCTCACATGAACCTGATAGCTGATGCCGGCATAGACACGAGGAAATTCAATCCAAGATTGCGGGTAGTTAAAAAGATAATTAAATAAAATATTTTATTATTGGATTTACATACTGTTAATTCTAGGATCCTTTTATAAATGACCACCCGGAGACTCTTTTCACTTTTATCTTATCTAAGGACCGCAAGACACTCGCGGTTGCATTTTATTAGATGTGATTAGTGATTTTTCCATGAATAGGGTAATTCGAAACTAGGGCACCATATGCTTAAAATCATAAATTTCCACCTACACCGTATCTTTTATTACCTAATTCATTAACTCTCCTAGGCTGTCATAGCATTATCTGAACTTACTGTAGTTCTACCCCTACTGAGTAGGTCGTTAAAGCCTCATTCGTTATCTAGCGAAGAGTAGTAGTAGTAAACAAACGTTGGCCTACTTGGCCACCGTGCAAACAATAATTGTCACTTCAATATGACTGTCACTTTATTTAATCGTCCCTAATATATAACCCCTTGTAATGTATTTCCTTTGCGGAATCTGCTAAGGGTCAATATTTTAAATTACAGATTTGTTAAAATTATCTTCCCAGAAGTAGGCGAACTTTAGCGTTACGTCACAACTGGAGTGGTCCTGTTGGTGGTGGTGGTGACTGTCGGACTGCCGAGGAATTCACTTTCGTTCGAGCGTTGGAGGGTACTGGACCTGTTAGGTGATAGTACAGGGAATAATTTATCTATTGTGGTAAATCAGAGTTCATGATTTGTAGTTTTAAAATTTGTCATTACGTTGTTTCCCGTTTCTTTTAAAAAATAAGTCAAATCCACTTCTGATTTGAAAAGTACATTATTGATGTTTTTAGTGCATGCATCGAATTTGCTTCCAAGGTTTATTCATTACATTATTATTAAGAACATTAATAAATATTTCGTACTTTTAGCATTAAATCATATTTGTTTCATAATTTCAAAAATGAAATTTGGAATAAAGTTTTATATTATTCTAAATTTTATTTCATTATTTTGAACAATACTCAGTGTTATTATTTAAGGCTGCGCAGCAATATAAAAATGACCTAAACCTTGAAAAAGGAACTATAACATATTTAAACTGATTAGAATTGAATTTATGTACGACGACACATCAAAATTCCAATAAAGAACTATTATATTTACTGGGTCTATTCTATTTTATTAATATTATTTCATATACGTAATAAATAATTTGTATGGAAAATGTAATATCAAAGTAGTTACCCACATATTAGTTAACAGTAGTTTTGAAGTTCATTAATTTGAGGAAACCATTTTTCATTCTTCCTTATCTTAAGCTCGTTTCTATAAATACAAGGGATATACTTATTATACACCAACGCCAAAACTATAGTGTGGAAAGAGCTAACTCTTTGAGTGGTTAGTAAATTGCAAAAACAAATAAATTATAAACGGCACCAAAAATATTATTTACTGTCGTTAAGGGTCGAGGTTAGTAGCGTTTTACAAACAAGTCTAAACACTTAAAACTAGTTTAAATTTAAATCTATGCTTGAAGGCAAGAAACTTATATTTAAGATGGAAACCATGTTAATCAAAGAAAAAAAAACGAAAAACATATTTTAGACTTTTAAGCTATCAGATTTTTAGTTTTTAATTAATTTCTACTTTGTTTTAAATGCAATTAATACATGAAGATCAATGTAACGTCGATTAAAGCATTTTCAATGACAGTATTTTGTAAACACGTAAGTGGTACTATGTGAATCAGTTATATTATGGAAAATTGATTATTAAAAACAACGAACAAACACATTTACTGCCATAAAATATGTATCGGAAAAAGCATGGAACAAAACTGTAGAAGTGTAAAAACACAGTTTATGCATTAAATTTAATACTCTGTATCAATTATCTGTATTAACTTAGGTAGATATTTAATTTGACATCTTTTAGATTTTTCCTAGGCCATTTTAATTTAATGTAATAATTAAGACTTAGGAATCGCAACAGAGAGTTCGTATTTGGTACCGATTATACATGCACTACTTTTAAATATGGAGCATAAAGGTAATAAAATCTTGCTCCAATGCGACATGATTTTTGTTTTATGTTTGAAGATCAAACTTTCAAGCTTTTAGGTGGGACATATTTTTATTTTCATACTCGTAGTTATGCTACATAGTTACATTGTTGTTGCTAAATAATAAAGGAAGTAATGAAGTTATTGTTAAAAAGAAAAATATGTCGCTAGCTTTAATATCTAAGGCGATAAGAATAAAAAGAAAAAGTGAGCCAAAAGAAAATCCTGCAGTAGCTATGTTTTATCACAACTAGGTAAATGTTTCTACTATTCTAGCAATCAGTGGGGTGCGGAAGGAAATGACAAAATAGCTTGGAGTAAGGGTTTATTGCTTATCTTCCCATTTGCCCCTCTACTTAAAGCTTCTTGCTATTACGGATGCGACCGGGTCTCATTGTAATTGTTTTTATGGGCTCGCGTGTTACCCTATTTGTTCAATTCAAAATTTAACCACGTCTACTAGTTGTGCTTAACAATTTGACTCGTAATTTTATTGACGGTTGCCTCCACTTTGCTTGCACGTAAGACACAGTTCAGGTCCACAGATTTGTGTATTTTAATTTATTATTGATTTTACTGAACATCTGGTTTTTATATATTAAAAAAAATTGTGTTTTAAGTCCTTAATTTTTTACACAAATTTCGGTGAAAGTATATTCTACCCTAGATTCTTACATATTTATCAGTGTAAATAAACTAACTCATTTTCCTTTATATCATTAAAACAAATGCTTTCCTTGTTAATTAAAAATAATATGTAATAGTTCCATAGAGTTGCTTAGTTGAGTTGCGAGGCAGAATTGCTTATTGTAACTTTATTATCAAAAATTCTCAAAGATAAACTAAAATTTTAAAGATACTTAACTTATATTTCAACTTCTACGCTTAGTCTAGTAGATAAAGGATAAATTAGGAGTAACAAACGGATTCTATCTATTCAGAATCACTACATCCTAGTAAAAGTTTTGTTTTTGCAAACATATTAAAATCTAATAAAGTAAAATCAAACTCCCATTTAGTAATGTAAGAAGTAATATAAAATGTACCCAGTGTTGAGTCTATTATCTATTCACTCTTTCGTTGATTCGACTCGAACACACATCTTGCATACTATGGCTAATATCAGCCGTCCAGTTACTTTAGCAACCATAGAATTAGAATCTAAAGACTGATGAAGCATGGGAAAGAGAAACCACTGTCCTAAGTGCGTTCTGTAAAAAGGAAAGAGACTAGTGTTAAAATACTCACGTGTCAATATTTTTTCGAGTAAGAGGCGATAGCGTTCGATTTTATATTTTATAGATTTGTTGATAATCCTTTTTTTATTAAGCGTAAACAATATTTCACGTAGATATGGCGTCTTATTGTGTAAATAATTGTAATGAAAAATGGTGATAATGATGTGATATAATAATTTTAGTAAATATGATATATTTTAGTCGAATTTCAAAAATTATTTTGTCGAATTTCTGGTATTTAAAATTTTCAAAACAGTATTATATTGTAGTATACTGAATTCTCTACTGTAAATATTTATAGTTTTTAGTACGATAAAAAATTGAGAATATTTTACGCTACGGATTGATAAAAGGGTGACGTCATTACTCTGGATGTGATATCGATAGTTTTAAAAATAATTGGAATTTAATTGTGATTAATATTTTTTTACGTAAATCGGATGCTCGTTAACTGCGTGTCTTTGAAATATTTAATACTAAAAGGAAATATAAAAAATAAAATTATTAACAAAATTTTGCCCTTCTTTAGATTTCCTTGTCAACACGAATTCAGAGAAAAATATTTAAGAAATCATACCTAATAGATTAATTAATTTATTATAAATTAATATCAAATGTAAAAAAAATACTCTAAATGTTATGTTAATTTGCTAAGAATTTCTGAGTTATATATGGCACTAGACCAAATAAAACGATTTAAAAATTTATCCGTAAATTCCTATATATCTTGTTACTGGCCAGGATATGTACATGTTGTACCTGTTACCCTTGTTTTAAAACATATTTCCTCCTTTTAAGACGTTTAAAAAAGTTGTGAATATGAATTGGACATTTCTGATATTTTGGTGATAAAAACTGAAATATTTGACCTTCCAAAATATGCAAATACGGCTAGTATACAGTGAGTTAAAATAGATTTAAAAATACATCTCCGCAAAACTGGCATAACAGGTTCTCTACTCTTTTTACAGGTATATAAAACATATTTTTTTTATTTACAACTTTTTGTACAAGCTGGTAAAGACTGCAGGAATAAAACAATTTTTAACAAATAAAAATATGTAATTTGTCTGCTCTTATGGCGGATATTTCACTCTGAATACAAAAATACAAAATCGACATTATAATAAAGAAAGATCTCAGCAAATTGACTTGACTCTTAATCCCGTATGGTAAATCTAATTAGCAAATTTACTTTTTACCAAATATACTTAGGTTCGGCTTCTCATCAAACCAGATATTATCTGAATATCGGTTTTTACACATAGATACTGACATCTGACCTCCGCAACCAAAAGGGATAAACTGTGTTCGAAGGATGGAGTAGCTGTTTAATATTTGATGGCACTGATATACTTTTTACGACTATCAAAGGTGTCCTTGACAACCGGGACAAACAAATTTTCATATCGGGAAATCGGCCCGCATTATCCTAACGCAACTAAGGAACAATAACACAAATTCATTGTCCACCTGCGAGATTCGAGCTCACGACCTCCGTTTTATAAAGCAAGGTCCACGATCACTAAGGAACGGAGGCAGTCAATCGGAGGCGTTCTACATATATGTATACACATATGTATTGTATGCGGTATGTATACCGTAGTATGCGTGTTCTATGACTAACTGCGAAACACCCAACGCTTACAATTCAGATGATGTAATAGATACAAATAAATAATACGACTATTTTAATTACCGATGCGTCGACTGTTACGACGAACAATGTTTTATTGATGCGGCGAAACCTACACCGCTATCTATGGAATAAACGGCGAGCCTTTTAATGCTTCGCCTTGAATTCAATGGAATCTATTGAATCCATTCATAAAGGCGCAACAGTACTTGCTTTTCTTTATTTTCTCTGCACATTTCCAAAGTAAAGTCATTTATTTATTGTTGCATAAGAATCACTATACAAGAGCATATTGGTATCTTGATTAGAGTTTTACAATTACTTGCAAAACAAAATTCGCATCTATAAATTTAGAAAACCAAAATAAATTTTTAAACATATTATCTATTTATTCTATCTATATCTATTTTAAACATAATTATCTAAATGTGATAAGTGAGCCCAGAAACAATATAAATACGCGTGTAAAAGTACGTGTGCCCAAACCATCATAGTGTAAAAACGTAGTTTTTTATACCAAATAATCTTATATTATTCTTCGTCATTTAATATACTGAAATAAAAACATCAACACTACTTACATAAACTAAAGCTTCTTTTTATATCAAACCAGCAATTCTTCCTTCACTTATTCTCATCAAGATATTCGGATTCAGAAGTACATAAGCTTATGTTCATTCAATCACATTTAAAGCGATCAATCAAAATTAAGACCATATAATAACTATGGGCGCACGATGAATTAAATTAAATAGATCCCTTCGGCCCCTTAATTTTGTCGGTGTCAAGCGTCTTGTAAGCGTGGGTGTAAATTGATTTAATTCATCTTTTATGTTCAAACGATGAGAAAGTTGTCGAGTCAACGACATTTTGAACGATCGTCGAATTAAACGTTTCGTGGTTGTATTTAATTTTATTTAATTACGGCTCTCGACAATCAACGCCGTCTCTCAGCATGAGGTTCATCGTTCCGTTGTTTTTTGGTGAGTGTTTTTTTTTTTATGTTTGTGCATACTATTTATTTAATTTGATTTTAATGCAATTTTTTTACAGTTTATATTTTAATACAGTTTTGTTTATACAGTACGATTCTTGTAGTGGTGTGACTGATTACTACGCTGCCATAGAGTGGGTCTGCAACATCAAAAATGACAAAAAATTAGCTTGCATCTAAGTATACTTTTCTTTGTTAAATTCTTGGACGGCAAACATTATTGTTTCTTACATATTCAGATAGTGTTAAGTCTTTACAATGGCAATAATCGCTTAGCAATGCCAATTTTGACGACTCCCGAATTTTACTAATAACAATACTATTAGCATAATAAGTCGTGACAAACATCTTATCGCCTCAATAAAATTGATTTCTTGGAATTGTAGGCGGAAGGATGGCTAATTTCAATGCCGCACGCACTTCTCCTCAAATTTAACATAATCAAAATGTATGACGGAATCGCAATTTGGTTATTTGACGCTTGCAATGTGAATAACAAAAAATTCTATTGCGAGGTACTGTACATTATAGGCAGGCGACGTAGAAATAATAAAAATAATGACTGTCGGATCGCCGGAAACCATAAAACGTGAAAATGATGACTAGCGTCGCTAGCAGCAAAGTCGACAAAGTCCCGTAACAAAAGTAATAACGGTTACGAGAACGAGATTCAATTGCACGTGGTGCATAGAGAATAGCATTACATGATGGGAACGTCGAATGATTGAAAGTGATAGGGACAACCTAACGTTTCTACCTAGTCTTGATTGAAGACTGTCACTTATTGCTATAAAAAGCATAAAATAAAGTAACAGCCTATCTTAAAATCATTCCAATGCTGAGCAAGGGGCTCCTCTAGATAAAAGTTAAAGGGCATTGTCTGCCATGCAATTCCAGTGCGGATTGGCGAAATTCACAAGTATTCGAAATATTTTTAAGATAAACAGGTTTCCTCACGAGGTTTCCCTTCACCGCCGAACACGCAGTAAATCAGTTCTTAAAATTGAAATTAAGAAATTAACAATTTCATTGGTGCCGGCACCGAGGTTCAACTTCGCCTCAAGTAATATGAATTAAAGGTGACCGCCCTGACACTGAGCTACCACGGCTCGATGTTCTAAAGCAATGTATTAATTTTCTTTGATTACTTACCCCCAAGGTTTACATCTTAAACTCTATATATTTATCAAAGTCATTCTCAAAGAATACTACTCCAAAGTCTAAATTTCCATTTGTTAAAAATCTCAATTTGAAAATGTTTATATTTGATGCACCTTACAAATACAACGTTTATTGCTTTTTAATGACCGACGGCGTGAAACGAAGTTTTTTCACTTGCATTGTAATTCTGCATTGTGGACGTAACGAAAATAATTTGAATGTCAAACCAAACTAAAAATAGCAAATCATTACAGGCAAATGCGATGTGCAATTGAATTGCCCAGGGCGGGCGACATGTGCGAATTGGTTTATTTAAACAATGACCATAGCGTCGTCGTTAATAAAATCATTATCGTTATTGCGGGCAAAACGTCCCGCGGGCCGTTTTAAATTTACGACTAAAATTAATCCGATGACGCGCTGTTCGTGGCCAGTAATTGTGTCAGTCGTTTGCCTCTCGTGATAATTATAACTTGCGTCGCCAAAATAATATCCAGAACGACAGGGCCTATATTTCATTTTGCAATAAATAAACGATAGTTGTGTGTCTATATTTGACTGCGCAGACTTAAATTTCAGTTGCCAACACTAATGTATTTTCAGTTTTCCTACAATATATTCAGACAAACTTATGTTTTAAAATATAAATAATGTCTCGCTATGGCCTTTTATCAGTAGTGGGATACACAATGATATTACATAAAATGATACATTTTAGCTTTATTACAGAAGAAAATTAAATATTAAACAGTAATGTATTTCATATTGAATTTTATTATTAAATATAGATACACAAGAGCGAACCACTTGGAAACAGCTGGGCTTAAACATAATTATATTTTGCTAGAGACGCCACGCTGCGTTATTAATTTTTTGAGAGGTTGTTTTGTCTTAATTTTACATTTTTTTTTATAAAATATAGTCATTTTTATGTATGCTGAAAAATAGCAATCAGTTCAATCAAATTCAATATGAAATATAAGTGAATTACGTGTCATTTTTCTTCGACAAGAATATACCTTGTATGCTCGTACATTTGAAAGATTACGGTATCATTTTTGTAATAATTTTGAACGTAAGAATAGTCTCATTTTCAGCTTTTGTAGTTCATTTTTTACTAAATTATAGGAATTTAAATTATGCAGATAGTACATTTTAGATTTAAACAGTGATTATTTTTAGAGGTTGGACTGGTGAACATTATTAATGACACTAAGATTTGTAAAAGGATAGACTTTATAAGATTATGATTTATAATTGACTTGCTGCCCGTCCCAGCTTCACACGGATGAACAAAAGATTTTTTTATATTTATACAGCCTATGTTACTCGGGGTGAATTTAGCTTTCCAATGGTGAAAGAATTTTTGAAATCGGTACACTAGTTTTTGAGTTTATTCATTACAAACATACACACACACACAAAAATACAAATATTTTCTTTTTATAATAATGGTGTAGATTAGCCACATAAAAGTGTCAAGCCAATTTTAAGCCGAGAAAAAGGAACAGCAGCAGAAGCCGATGCAGATGCCGTTTGATTTGGAGCTACTTTTGATCGTTATTAATTAAAATGTTATAAACACTTGAAATTTGCTTTGTTATAATTATAATCCTTTAGGTTAACTATAAACTCGAATTACATAAAAACGAAACCGTGTTTGAGATACAAACAAATAAAACAGGCATTTTTACTAAACTTTACCCAATCCTAGATAACCTAGAAAGTTGAAATTCGACATCCAGCTTGGTAACTTTTTGAATACAAAGGAAACGATCTAGCGCCTGTCGAAATTATTATAGCAAAAACTTTTTTTTTAAAGAGAACAGTAATATTTTTTTTACAAAAATTATCTTCTTATCCTATCGAAAACATAAATGGGAAAATGGGAACCTGGATCAATATTCAGAAAGGTTGCCAGTTATGTAGATAATCTTGAAATTTGTTAATAAGAACATACCATGTTCTTACTTACTACTTTTAAACCACAATCAAGCTTTTTACTTCGCATATATTATTACTAATATTTTTATTCATCACTTTGACTTTATAGTACATAAGTTAAGATAAGTTTACACCTGAACTTTTTATATAATAGTATATTTAAACTGAATTTTTGCATAAGACAAATTTTAATGTTAACACTCGACTGCTTTACCCAGTTACTGTGACATAAACTCGTAATTTTAAAGTTTTCCTCATGAGACTTGGTTGTTAGGCTAAACCAAACATGGTTGTTAGGCTGTAGAAAATCAAGCGAAGATGTTCATTCTTACAGATCCCTCGTGCACTCTGAAACAAATTAGTTTAGACATAGAGAATAAGTTAATATTTAGATTTTGAAATAAGACGTCACTACTAAGACGGTGGAAAATATTTGTATGACCTTCACACTTGTTTCGGATCTGGGTATTTGTATCTATGCAATTTGTATGTATGATAAAGTCCTCCTGACCAAATTTTAGTCACGGCAGCCGATTTCCTTAGAGATCAGCCAACTGCGTAGTGGATATTATAGTGCACAAGTGTACGCGCAGACACATGTGCACTCTCTGTTCCTTTATTCTCATAATCCGATGGGACAACGACACAACCGATCGAACAACGATTCCGACACGACCGAAGAGAGATTAGGCGCAGAACCGACTTTTTACATGCCCATCCAACGCATGAGTCTTCTTTATTTTCGGCAAGCAGGTGATCAGAACTGAGAAACAACAACTTAAAGTCATTGCCCCCCCTCGGTATTCCAACCCACATACTACTAGGCTACGGAGGCAGTTATATAATATACGTTTATTGTTTCTTAATATCATCGATCTGTTACTTAAAATGGAAAAGTATGTCTAATTTATTGACGTACCAATATATTAATATATCTTCATTGTTCTTGAGAACTTCCATCTAAGTAAGTGATATGCACTAAAAGGTCCTCAAAGTAGATTGATTGTTTTTTGATTTCGGTAATATATATACCCACGACCACGGAGTAGATTTTTTTGTTCTATGTACGATATTAACCGAGTATTGAATATGATTTATAATCTTACAGAATCTGCAGGATCTTGAAATTGGTAAAGACCAAGTAATATATAAAATAGCAGGGTCGGTATACCCGATACTGTGTCAACAATATTATGTAACAAAGATAATAATGGATTCATAAATAAATTAAACAAATATACTCGATAATACGTCAACGTCTATTATCTATTATCAGAAAACTGATACGCATATATGAACTGCACTGAACTACATGGCCTGCAATACAATGCAAATAAGTCTGAGGTCATGGTCTTTGAGGTTGGGCTCTTTTCTTTTATCTTTTTTTTATAGGAAAGGTTGGCAAGCGAGCAGACGGTTCACCTGATGTTAAGTGATCTCGTCGCCCATGGAAACACACATCTGAAGAGTTGCGTGTGCGTTGTCAATCTTGGAAATAGGATTAAAACAGGATAAATGAAAGGAATAAATTAGGATTTGGATGGGAAAGGAGTGCAAACAGAAGAGGGTAGGAATGACCATGCATA
>DWHK01000704.1:0-12934 GCA_018247855.1 Graphium androcles
ATATGGATCTTTAATTAGCTTCCAAAACTACTTAGTAACTTCATATTTAAATATTTTTAATTTTTCCTTTAAGCAGGTTTATTTTGGTGCCTACAACATTTAAAGGAGTTCCCTCGATTTCACCAGGATCCCATCATCAGATCCTAACTTGTTGATAATGACCACTCGGGAAGGATATTCTTTTAAAAGCTAAAGAAGTGTCCAAATCAATCGAGCCATCTTCGGCTAATCGAGGAACATACATATAGGAAAAGATTGCGACGAACTGAAACCCTCCTTTTTAACCGACGAAAAAACCGAGGAGGTTTTTCATGTATGACGACGCATAACTTTTTACAAGGTAGTCCGAATCTGATAATTCTTTTTTTATTCGAAAGGGTTGTTGGACCCATATAAATTTTTTAAAATCTGTAGAAAGTAAGGGATTGGATGATGGTACGGAAGCAGTATCGTATGATAAACCTGGAAATCTGACAGACTGCGGTTTCCATCAGAAATTTACATAACCCGTTTTACAAACCAGTTCAATTGATGCCGCTTTCTATATAACTAATTTCATCGACGCTCTAATGGTTGGCATATTGAGACCTTATTACGGGTTCGAATCGTGTTATGAGTATGGATGACTTTCCATTAACGCATTTCTTTTGAGTTGACTCGCTTTTCATGTCATAACTAGATGTGTCTCGCAGTTTCACCTGCCGTTTATTTTAAGCCTCCGTTCCCGAGGGTCATAAATATAAACTTAAGAAGAAATAAGAGTTATTTGCATAGCTTGTTTAGTTTATTCTTTAACAGTTATAGACTAAATACCAATTTTCAACTAGCAGATTCAGCAGACATTGTGCAGTCTGAATGTTGTTTTGCCTGGTAAAGCATTTTTTAAAATGATTTTTTTGTTATTTAGCAAATATGTATATTACTATACTAAATATATATTTTCGTTAAATAACCAAAAAATATTGCAGCGCGACCTACGTGGTCCAACAGTAGATTTAAACCATCCAGAGACCAAGATAAAGTCACAAAACAAATTTCACCACAATCGGTCTAGCCATACGCAGGAGGAATCCAGTCACATACACACGTAAAGAAGAGTAATATGGATAAAGATGGGATTACACCTGCGAGATATAATTGGAATATGATGATAAATGTTTATTGCACGTGACAAAGGGAAAAGCTGACACAGAGAGTGATATTAATGTGTCTAAACAAATTATATCGTGTAGTACAATTACTCGCAATGAATGAAAGTTATACACGAGGTATTAATGTTAAAACAGAAGAAAGTGAGTCAGCAATTTGTTAGAATTAACTTCATTATTCAACATTAGCATACTAAATGTGTAAAGCGGATGTTTTGTATGTATAAAGTCTTTCGACTTTCGTTTTTTGATCTGAAGATAATTTACCGCTTTGTTAAATTAAGATGAATTTACTTATCTACTTTTGTTTCAACGTTAGTGTGGAGTTGAAAATATAGATGAAGACAATTTTTCTGTTTCAATGTTTTTTACTTTAGATGATTTGATTGTTAAAACGTTATTGAGTACTATGTATGTACTTCTAAATACAGTTAAACTATTGTATTTGTCAACTGTTTCCTTTTTAATTATTTAAGTTTTACAATGAGAAAAACTAGTGCAGAAAAATCGTTTTTTTTTTACGTTACATTTGTACCTTGTATGGCAAATTATGCGTACAATTATCATCTTAATGTATCTAGCCAAATCAGTTACAGAAAATGTGAACGATTCTTACAATTGTTTATAAAGTACCTTCGGAGTTACAGATGAAAGTGTTATTAATAAAAATACCATGGAGGTTAAGTTCGCTCGGGCGCTCGCCGCGAATTCTGTTTAGTCGAGGCGAACCCGAGTTCGATCCCGATGTCGGCTCCAAAAATTTATATTGACATTGTTAATTTAATAATTTAATGGTATAATTATTTCATTGCAACAATCAAATCAAATCAAATTGTAAATTTTTTGTGTAAGAAAGAATAAATGTAATGTAGCATAGCTGGAATATTTGTATATGAAAATAAAATAAAATAATAAATAATAATGTAATAAGATACATTTTAGATAAGATCGGACAAATTTTAAAATTAGAGGAGAAAAAAATATGCTTAATATATTATGTAAATATTTGCATACCGCATGTGGTGAAATATGTATGAACTCTAATTTGATTTTAAGATCTGTATTTACAATATTTGGCAAATAAATGTAATTTAAATTTGAATGAAAAAAATTGATAATTTCCTAATTGCAATTTTATGTGCCGATTTACCACGAGCTCGGCGATGAAGGAAAACATTGCGAGGAAACTTGCATTTCTAATATGTGAAGTTCGCCAATGCGAACGTGGCCGCGTGGCCGCGTGGCCGACTATGCGCTGTATGCTCTATCTAGATCCTTTGCACAACAGTGGGACTACTTAGAAATAGCTTGTTACAACACTTTGCTTTTATTTAAGGATCACAAAGGTGAAGTGGATCTACGCCTAAATCTATGTTCCTGTGAGATAACCCGTGAGGTACTTCGATTGGACCTAACTGCCTTGTATGACTATTACTCAAATAGAACCCGCGCACAAGTACAAGCGCAGGCCATCCTGACTTCAATGCCGCATTGGCCTTAAAATCACATGTACTTTCAAGTAAATAAGCAGGAGTATTTTCTCACCTTCTGCGGCTGATGGTGCTTATTCTTCAATTCCACCCAGAACCTCGCCAGATTTATACCAAGTCCGATCAGGGCGATTATGAAGAATTTCACCTGAAATACGTAAAACAAAATATAGACAGGCAGAGAATATAAAATGTTATACCCTTAAAATAGATATAGGTATAAAAAATTTAATTTCATTCGATGTAAATGTTTTTAATTGTGGTCGCTAGTTGATCATAGTTTAGTACAGGCAAACAACTATAAATTTGTTTTTAACTTTAAACGTTTGAACTTGCCCACTTTTGTCTTTAAAACAAATATGGTCCAAAACCATAGAAAACGAGGTGAACCTCTCTGATTTGAAAACTATTATTTTGGTTAAATTCTTTTTACTTTTGTATCTAATTAAATTTGTTTCATAATTACCGCCATGGACAGTTATATATGGACACATACAAAAAAGCTACTGTGTCATGTATAACAGTGTACTTAAAACTAAGTTTAGTCAGTTTTAGGTTCGACGTTCTCGACTCGCCACAAATCTACCTCATTGTTATTCTATTTCATCAGAAAAATCATATCTTCACAAAAGGGAAGTCTGGTCCCTACACAGAAGTTAATATTCTATTCAGAAACAAGTGTCACAGTACCTGCAACTTGAACGACAGAATCTGCAACAATGTCCCAATCTTCGCTTTCAGCACCGCTCCCAAGATCAACAGCTTTAGGATGGCCTTCTTCTTCTTCTTCTTTTTGCCTCTTTGCTCTGCAATATACACAATTTGATGCAAAATGGTCGATAACAAGATCTATAAATGTAATAACTCCTACAATTTTTCTACTGACTCTAATAACGGCAACACTTTAAGATTTAAATGGGCAGTGATAAATCAAGGCGCAAATGTGAAAAATGATTTTATATGAAAGCAAGGGGAAAATAAGGAAGCTTTAAAAAACTAATTACTTTTTACAGCGCAAGCGAAATGTTTCAAACAAATCGTTAAGTAAAGAATAACAATTATTTTAGCTTCTATTGATTCAAACATCACCATCTGATTTTCTGAACAATTTTCGTATGCAAGGAATTAAACTTAAAACAACAATCCCTAGTCAAGATTATTCAGATATCAGTTACCTTGATAATCAAAATCAATAAATCCCCAATAAAGATAAAGAGACCAATAATGAATGTATTGAGTTTACACTCGTTGTCAGATCACAGTGTGAGAACACTGCCCCAATTACTGATGCGTTAATACATCAGAGATGCGAGATTACATTTTTTTGCAATGGAAGTTAGAATTCCATTTCAGGCTCCAATTAAAAACTAGCATTTGTACATTCTTGAACGCGACATTTTTAATTGGAGCAAAGTTATTGATCTGGAATCAGGTTTATTATTTTGCAATTAAGATAATGATATATACAGCTGTGGTATTTATTAGATTAAAATTATTTAATTTCTTTATAAACTATTGCATTTTGATTTTTCACTTGAGAAACTTGTTAAGAAACTTATAATCGCATAAAATACTGGGTAAATATTACTTATATTTATAAGTAAATCAGTTAAATGTATTAAGATTCTGTTGCCGCTGAGTTTCTTACGCCTGTTTTTCTTAGGTCAGTGGCTTTAATTTCGGTGGTAGTGCTTTTGACAATCAATAAGCAAATGCGATCCCTTCTGTATGAATAAAGAAATTTGACATTGACTTTGACTGAAATTGCGTAATCGATATTAAATTGGTATAATAATTAGTTTGATCATACTCTGAATTTAATAGAGTTCTAGGAACTAACCTTCAAAAGAACTCTTGTCTTGGACGCCATTTTCAGCATTTTCATTTTCAATAACCTGATCAGCCAGTGCGTCCAGAGCCTTTTCTCCGAGTCCCCACACGTCTGACACTAGGCCTCTACCTTTTCTTTTCTCTTTTCTCAAACTAACTTTGCTATTCGTAACGTCTTCATCTTCTATATCGTGCTCGGTGTCTTCTAAATCTTCTACTTCAAAATGTGGGATGCTTGCAACACTTCTGCCATCATCTGTTCTTCTGTACATCTCTGGAGATTCGGCGAAATCTTTTTCTCCTATAACCCAAGACTGAACTTTACCCGCGGAGAATCCTCTTCCTTCTTCTGATATCTTCTGGTTAATTGGGGTTACGACAGGATTGAGGAGATGAACCTTTTGTGGTCTGGCCTTGTTCTTTTTCATTCTCTTACCGTCGCTTAGTGTCGTAACATGGTGATCCCTATCTAATGCTCTGAAAGTAATTAAATAAAGGTCAATAAAGCATGCATTAGATAATATTTTATATATTAAATATTGCCTCCGTGGCCTAGTGGTATAAGGCCTTGCTTTACAATCCGGAGGTCGTGGATTTGAAACCAGAGGTGGCAACTTTGTGTTGTTGTTTCTCGGTTTGTTACGGCATACGAGCTGAATACTCGATTGCCTAAAAAATAAAGATGATCCAAGCGTCGCGCATCTGAAAAGTCGGTCCTGCACCTGATCTCTCTCCGGCCGTGTCGGATATCGGTCCAATCGGGCTGTGAGAGTAAAGGCACCGTGCATATACTTTCTCATGCGAAGTTGGCTAATCTCCTAATATTGACCGCCGTGGCTAAAATTAGGGCAGGAGGACTTTTTTTAAATATTAAATTATCTTAAGCTATTGTTACATTACTATATTAGATATTCTGTCTACATTTCAAACACGAAATTCTTGAAAAGCGGTAATAGTACTTCCTTATTTCTTTGATAGCTCTAGCTTTATGCATTGACAAAGCTTATCTATTTGTTAGCTTCGAATAAGTAGAACTTTCGTTCATTAAATACCAGTATTTGTTTAGTTACCTATGTTGAAACTACCCACATTTGAAACGGAAAGTGTTTACTTAGAAAAGTGCTAAAAGTAATATTTACTAGTGAGAAAGTTGAAACTGTTTTACTGTAAATTTGTTCGGCGTACACAATCATACATAAGAGATAATATGTATTTTACACCCGGTTTCCTTTGGTCGAACGTACTACTTAAGTACTTACTAAGGGTGACGGTTGGTAGGCATTAAGTAAAAAATAGTAATATGATTAGTAAGCAGAGTTAGAAGAAGTTATGAAGATATTCATTGGGAGAGGTTTCAGAATTATTTTTATACATATGTTTAATAACTAACTAGATATTTTTTTAAAAACGCTGCCCTAAACTATAAGCTTTATTGGCATTTGTTTCCAAGGCCGTAGTACAACCATAAATTTCTAACATTGACCAACTCCTAGATCCGGAACAACTGTCTGTAAGCCATACATAATTGTTTCGGGTGGTGATCGAACCCACGATCTGCGACGCCGAACCGAACGGCTTAGCAACTGCACCAACCGTTCATCAAGAAATGAATTCAAAAAAATCTTTGTAACTTAATTATTAAACTATAATTGCCGAAAAATCTTTTTGCCTCCTGATCGCGAGATAAAAAAATCACTTCCGACAGTACTAAGACCAATTGCTACATTATTATTAAATCTGCAAATTGCAAAATACCAGGAAAATTACTCGTGCTATGAATATCACTATTATTTCGTAATATTAGTTTATTCCATAATACATTCATTTATATACAAATATATTGTATTTTTTAATGAGTTAAAATTTATAACAACTATTTTTCTTCTTTTTAACCGACTTCAAAAAATTTAAGGGGTTTCTCAATTCGACTTCGTATATATTTTTTTATGTGTGTTCGCGGATTACTTCATCGTTTATAAACCGATTTTGATGATTCTCAAAAAATCGCTAAGTAGTTTGTTTTTGAAATCAAAATAGCAGAAATGTCACGAAAGTACACTTCTAAGGCGTTTAAAGTCGGTTTTTTGTAATTTCGTGTCAAAATAATCTTATGTAAAAAATGTATGTAAAATAACTATTTATGCCAAAGTATTGTTAACTATTTCACAATGTTCATGCGCCGAGAAAAAAATTTGTTGTAAACGGAAATGGCTTGCTTAGTATGGTGCCGATGAAAACTCTTTCAATTTCATTTTGTCAATAAAGATATTTTATCAATAATATGTTAAATATTTGCATAGTTTTTACGGAAAATAGCAGCAATAACCTTGTGCATTAGGTAATTAAAAATATAAAAAGGACTGTTTTAAACATATTGCATTATGTTTTGTTTCCGACCTTGACCGAACTTCCCCGGTAGTTCGCGCCTTGTCAATCAGTGTCATTGCGACGCGGTAATATTTTGTTTACGCGATTTCATTAGTGTTTGGTTTTTGTATTTGTTCTACACAAATACAAAAACAAAAAACAAAAACAATACAAATTAAAAAAAAAAAATTAAAATGTGTAGCCACTGGAACATATGTGTGTGAATAATAATGAAAGTGTGCAGTTAAATTTAATATTGTCTTTGTTAAAAAGAATAATAAATCTTTTGAAAACAAATCTGCATCTCCATACTATCTAAAATTGACTAACCCATCGAAGCCATTTCTATACGTGCATGCAAGCAAAAATAAAGTCCGTATAAACCCGAAGTTGTGTGTTGTGATTTTAAGAAGGTTACCAGTATTATTTTGTTTTTCTAGCAATATTTTTGGTACAGAATCTATTAAGACGGAAACAGGATTTTTGAATACTCATATTTGGCTAGCTGGTGAAGTGCAGCAGTTCCTTAACCCCAAAGGCCATGCATACTTTATTTTATGCCGGATTTCTGTGAAGGGCGGTGGAACTTTCCCGGACAAGCGGCCTTATAAGTACAGAAAGAGCTGTTTGAAGGATGTTATGCGCTACCATCTCTACTACCTATGCTCTATTGCCTAATTAAACTTTTGCACCTAATAAAGTTCGTTTTTGATAATTTTTTTCGTTTTTTTTTGTTTGCTACGTTTATTTGTCTATCTCGTTAAGATTGGCGAGAGTAACATGTTACATTTTTCCTATCAGTGCGCAACAGCTGACATTTTGTTAATCATAATCACGGACACATGTTAAAATGTCGGTCAGCAGTGAAAGTGCGCTGGTGGCGGGTCGCCGGTTCGACGACCGGTTCGGTCTTCCCTCCTCTGGGTCGCGTTTCTCCATTATAATTGATCATCTTCGAGTTGTGGCGCAAATTGGTTTATGATGACAGTGTTGGTCGAAGCAGTGGAGCCAACTGTACTGTTTTGTCTATAGATTTTGCAGTTTTTTGGAAATCTTTCCAGTAGTCAGATTAGGGCACCAAATCTACAGTTTCGTATTGAAGATACTAGCTAGCATCATCAATTTTCTTTGCTGCTTAGTCTATACAACAATTCAGCCTTTGATGACCGGTTGGCGCAGTTGCTAAGACCGTTGACTGCAGCGTCGTCTTGGTTTGGATTCCCACTCGGAACAAATATTTGTATGACCTGCAAATAGTTGTTTCGGATCTGGATGTTTGTATATGTGTTATTTGTGTTTGTAAAAAGCCCTAGTAACACAAGACTTTGTTCTTATAATAAGGGTGGCGCTTTTTAAAAAAAGAAAAGAAAAGGAAACCTACCACTAACGGAATTACGTAATTGTTGAATTAATAGATGTTTGTAAATAAAGTAAGTACAAAGCCAATCAACTAAGAATATGATCATGCTTGCAGAAACTTAATTTGTGTGTCAATCTTTGTACTGTTGCAGTGCTGCAATCTTTGTAATGTAGTAAAAATACGTTAAAAAAGGTATGTACGGTAATCATATATTTATAATGTTAAAAAGAGTATTTTTTTAAAAAAAGTTAGACTAATATCTAATTACGTTACTTGAAACTAATCAAATATAAAAAGGTGACACTTTTTCATAATAGGAGCAGTGTCATAGTGTCAATTTCCACGATTGGCTCATCTTCATGTAAATTTCGACGCTAATTCTTGCGCCATGAAATATCTTACGATATTGACACTAGTCGATCACACACTTCATGAATCAATCTGTGAAATACAAAAAAGGCAGGCAAGTGCGAGTCGGACGCGAGCACTGAGAGTTCCGTACTACCACACAAAACAACAACTTTACGGTTTTCCTATTTTTTCCTATACCTATCGGTTGAACGCGCAAATCTTTGTAACTATCAGTCACGTTGAATTTTTTTTTGAGCATTCAATAGCCCAATTATTTAGAATTATTTTAAGCTATAGTTGAGAGCTATGTCTGAATATGTGTTTTAAGAGTTGCGCATTGAATTAAATGGTAAGCGAAACCGCGCAGTACAGCCAGTTTATGATATGTTAAGTTACATGTAATAATTATTTTTAATAATGAATGATCATGTAATGTTTTGGTACGTTGCTGTCTCAACATTCTTTATGTAGAATCACGTAAGTATAAATATATTGAATAGATTTGAACGAACGATTGGAAATAGTAATATACGTGAAATATTCGAAAATAGTATTTGTAGGTGAAATAGAAACTCTTATGAGATTGATACACCTTGAAAATTTATATAATGTTTCGTTCAATCTTTTGTAACACATTACAAAAAAATAAGATTTTTTGATCGTTTATAAAATTTTCTACAGTTACATACAACCAATTACGTACAACAAATAATTCACATAAACTATATTAGTATATAATGAACTATTTGTTTTTTCTTTAATTTTTTTAAAACGATAACAGTAAGTGTAACTCATTATATTTACTCTTCTTAGTTTAACGAAATATCTTTTATACATTTGACTTTCCGGCGACCAACGTACAGCATAATCTCCTGGAAATGTTAGAAAAGTTAAGATATACTTAGTACTTCTTAGATCATTGTTATTTTTAAAACAATGAACAGGATTGTTGTCTCATGGACTAGAACACATCTAGTATATACGGTACTTTAATTTCTAATACGTGATCTTTCAAGTAAACAAAGACTAACAAAAGCTTCTCACATCTTTAGTGAAAGCAGTTTCGTAATATAATAAATTCACTCGTAATATAATACATTCACTTTATGGACTAAGCAAAGTACATTTTTATGTAGTAAATCGCGAGAAAATAATTATAACTCTGCAAAAAACTTTAGTGTCGGCCTTCTTTTATTTCTTTCAAGTCGCAGTACATTTATATTAATTTGCCTTAAATTATAACTTTATGTAGAAATCATTAGCATATGCCGTATGTGCTAATATAATTTTGTAATTATTCAAAATAAGTTTTTATCTACAAATTTTAGTAACTGTAGATCAAGTAGGGGATCATATTTAGCGCACTAACCTAAAATTAAAAAAATAAATAAAATTATTGATTCGGCTGTTAGTATATATAAAATGATAAAATTCGTTGTATATTATATTTAAGTAATTTATATATACCATAACTATTTTTAACCTCCTTCGTCGTCTAGTGGACTATGTTTAGTTAGAATCCCATGGGGAAGTTTATTTTTGTCGTTATTATTATATTACTTGGTTCAGCGATATATGCACTGATCACCTATTGCCTGAATATTAAGATAGTCCATACTTCTGATGGGCTCTAAAACGACCCTACTCCCTAACCGGTCGTGTAGGATATCCGTCTAATCGTTGTTTGAGAGAAAAGTAGAAGTGCGCCTGCACAGATAGCCACCGAGATGGAAAGCTAAGCCAGGATTACTTATGTAACATTGCAATGGTTTTGGGTACGATGGTTTTGCTTAAATTATGAAAGTGAAAACTATGATATGCCCTCGACCTGTACTATTTACTATAATTTAGCAATGACTAACTATGTGTTATGCACATAATTTAGGCACTAATAGTTTTGTTTTTAATAAATTTAAAAAGTCAATTTAAAGATACAGGTAAGATAAATGTAAATGCGAAATGGTCTAGAAGGAAGAAGGAGAAATATTAGATATTTCTTAAATTCTTAAAGATAAATATCTGTCTGAGTGAATTCAATGAATGGAGTGAAAGTCTATCGACTTTGAACTGGAGACCACGGTCATAGGTTCGGGTAGAGTAACATTTTCCCAGTATTATAATAATTATTAACTTTCGTTCGCTTAAACAATAGGGAGGGATTATTGTCATACAATTTCTTTCATAATGATAGTAATTCTGTAATAAATGTCATTTTATGCACACTTTAAGTAAATACGAAAAAAAAAACAATTAATCACATAACGCCACACGGCTTTGAAGTAAAATTAAAAAAGTTATGAAAAATTCAGTTAAAAAGTTAAAAATCAAGTTACAGAGAAATCGCTGACGATAATTTGGTATTAAAGCTAGTTTCTAGTTCTAGAGTTAGATTTTGATATTTTTTGATGTTTATTAAAATGTAATAATATAATGGTAGTTAACTTTATTGAAAACAAAATCTTTATTTTTTCAGATTATAACAAATGTCTCTATAATATAATTACTGTTTTAATAAGAACCATAATTAAATAGATGAATAAAAAAACTATATTATTTGAATAAATCAAATAGGATATAAGACTACAAAACAGGATATTGTTTTATACGTATACAATTACTGTCGTAATTACAAAAGCAAAATTTTATAAAAAAATGCAAGGTTAATGGGCTATTTTTTTCTTTGGAGTATTTTATGTAAAGTTTTATGTAAATAAAAGCATTTGGAATTATCTTATTTATTAATTAACTTCAATAGTATCAAAATTAGAAATTAATCAGCCGCGGTTTTACCTAGGTGAATTTTTTTATTTGGAATTATTCAAAATAAATTATATGTGAATATTGATCCAGCTAATAAACTATTTGTCTGTCAAATTTCATCGAAATCCATTCATTCGTTTTTTTGCGTGATGGAGTAACAAATATACAAACTTTCACATTTATTTTATTTTATAAGATTAAGTTTAACACTATGAAAAGTTTACAACACAAGATATTCTTGGATAATATAGAATGTTGTCTTAAGACACTATTTCTTTAGTAACATCCTTAATAATTGGCGTATAAGATTTTTTTTTTCAGGAATAATGTTTATATGTGTGTTCATGATATTAACCTAATCTGAAGTAAACGATGCCTTACTCAATATTTATTTTTTTTGTCCACGTTGCACAAAGTTATAAAAAGATGATATGTCACTGAATGAAAAATTAACTTTAAAAGAGAACGAAAAATAACTGGTGTGAATAACAATTTTATCACGATGACCCTTAGCCATCGACGAAAAAGCATGTTATAGGATTTATATACCCCCATTAACATTCCTTTTCGTTTCGCCGTCGGTTTACAATATCTGTTATAGAGAGTCTGTCAAAAGCATCTTAGCTCCCGAATGTCAGAAATGATTGATAAAGAGAAATTAATATATTCTCAGATTAAGTTCCGACAAATTTTATTTAGTCCTTTTGTATATGATATAAGGGATTTGGAAATTTCGGATTGGATTGGGTAACTTGCCGTCACCCGCCTGTTTCACTGAGCGTAAAAATGTTTATCTGAACATAATATTAATTATTAACAAATGTTATTTAAACATAAATGTTTTATTTAAGCCTAAAACATATATTACAAGCGATTCCGCAACGAATGAAATGACCATTTATTTACCGTATCCCGTTTCATACTAATATGTTATGCAGCTAAGAATTATTTCAGAATATTATACACTGAAAAATAAAACTGATTTATGTTTTTGATCGCGTTTTAATTTGATTTCAAAAACGCGGACGTTTCGGACGATTTCCAGCGTTCATAGTCAAATGCGACAAAATCCGTAAATTTGTTTTATTGTACAATATTTATAGATTGCTTATTTGTGGGCTCACCTTGCTACACCATGTTGGATGATGCCCACTAATGAACTAAGGGACTGTTCCACTTCTTCGCCCAGCTTCGAGGGCATATCGGCCAGGGACCTCCCGGAGGACCGGACCTCGGCATCAGCAGCGTCTGCGGGCCAACAAATTATGGATTCATTGATTTAGTGTAAATAGCTTAATACAACATTGTAAGAATAACTTCAACACACGCTTAGACTTTTGCTTAATAGTCAACCACATTCAAAATATATATTTTATTATAATATTTTACTGCAATTATAAACATTGTAAGATTTACAATTATTTCCTCATCCTCCCCCTTGTGTCTAATCAAATCTAATAAATAACATTTCTGAGACTTACGCGAATATTCGACATTATAAATTAAACAAATATACGGATTTTATTGCGGTTTATTTTTAAATTTTATCACCCGACGTTTCGAATGCTTTACAGCATTCGTGGTCACGGGTAGGACTGAGGTGTTTGACGTCCTGATGTCACTTGTTG
>DWHK01000705.1:0-12927 GCA_018247855.1 Graphium androcles
TTATTATTATGCTCAATACTGTGTATGCGAAGTGAGTTAGTTCACTTGTTCACTCTCAAAGTAATCGGCGTGTTTTAAACGACGTGTCCAAACCTGCGCGTGCGCAAATTCGGTGTCAGTTTATTAAACACAATAATAAATAACTACGATCCTTATTTCAATTTAAGAACGAAATTGGTTCATTTTCGTAAATATACTAAAATTTAAATGTCAAATATTCTGATAATGCTTGAAATTACGTAATCTGAACACTGTCTGCTTGGGCGCTTTTTTGTTGATTACATTAAAATAACTGAGGCATTGTGTGGCTCAAGGTTACCTACATTAAGCCGAGCGCGCTTCCGCCGCCTTGTTCTCGTGACTAACCCTTATTTTTGTGTCATACTTTTTTACGCACGTTTTGTGCCAGTTCGAAAACAGTATTAAAAAAATATTGAAAAAGCCTTTAACTCGACTTAATTTGAATGACATTCGATTTAACCCGTTTAAACAACAGATAAAGTGGCAATATCGGTTTATACCAATTTAAAATATCTTTGGTCGCCGCTCATAAGTGAAACCAGTTCGAAATTCGAATGACGATTTAAAAACATCACGTTTTACAGATCATGCATAACTTGGCACACGTAATCCGGTCCAATAAAAAAAAAAAAAACCTATAACACACCAATAACAAAATTTGCATCGACCGTCATAAAACATTTGCGTCAACAATATTATCGGGCCC
The DNA here is from genome assembly GCA_018247855.1 of Graphium androcles. Taxonomy (NCBI): domain Eukaryota; kingdom Metazoa; phylum Arthropoda; class Insecta; order Lepidoptera; family Papilionidae; genus Graphium; species Graphium androcles. Next base: position 728 of record DWHK01000705.1, read on the forward strand.
GGTTTTTTATCGCCACGTGAATGTAAACACAATGCCGTGTTGACACGCCCCGGTGAGATACGAGACCCGGTATCTAATTCGGTTGGCCTTGGCAATGAAAAAAAAACGAGTTTTTTCGCGCAACCTTGGCGGCTCGCGTATCGTTTTTGCACGGCGCTAAAGCTGCGACGCAGCGCAACTGTTTTCGTGGTTATCCGACCGCGATTTACTGTATTATGGCGAATCATTTAAGTTATTACTAATATTGTGGTTAATTTAAATGAAAATGGTTGAATCAACCTATCTTCTGTGCTTAAGTGACTGAGCTAAACGGGTGGATCGATTTTGACGAATTATTTGTGCATTTGTATGGATCCCTAGAGGGTTTGGTTTCACAATTGGACCCGATAGGTGGCGTTGGAATATGATTAAAATTTTTTTGACGTAATAATGTTTTATAAGTTGTCTTAAAAAGTGTTTCTAAGTAACTTAAAAAGTGTCACGTTCCGCCTATGTAAGCGAGAGCGCGGAACAAGCGATATAGAGGCACGATCGCCTAAGCGTTCGGTTTTCTTATGACTATATCACGTAAAATTATCGTCCGTAACAAACCTAATTTACCGACAACCAATTTTTTTTAATATTCGTATGTTGATGATAAGTTAATTGCAATTTTAAGTGCTCGCCGATGAAGAAAATTGTCGTGAGGAAATTTGAAATATATCTAAGATATAAATTCACATAAGTTAGCCAGTCTGCAATGGAGCCGCGTAGTGGACTGTGGCCGTATAGGGTATAGATATAGCTTTCTAGAGGAGGCCTTTGCCCAGCAGTGTGTTTAAAAAAATATTTTACAGTCGTGTTTTGATCTAGCTGGTTCAGCTATTTTAGTTATAAATAAGAAATTATTCTGTTAAAGATATTTTATTACTTAACCGAGTACTTCTCATGTATAAATTATGTAAGTTTGTTAGATAATCATATTATATTTTTTTTTATTAATTTACTATTATTAATTTTGTTTGCGAAGATGTAAGATACCTTGTTTATACCTTTTATTGTCTGTTTTACACACCATAGTATAAATGCGATTTTCTTTGGGCTTTATTTTGTGCACGGAGAGGAAATATTTTTCAATATATCTATATATTTTTTAAGGACATTCTGATTAATTTTCTAATAAAAGGTCGAGCATAAAGCTTTGCTGTGGTCCGCTGTGTACCGAAATAAAACGAGTGCATTCGGTACGAAAGCAAATCGCGAAGGCGACAACATAAACCCCGGATTACATTGGCGCTATTAATAAAGCTGTCTTCGTTCCCGACATTTCCGAACGAACATTCGACCTGTTCGGTGTCGTAAATCCGTCCTAATGTAATTACAAAATGTTTCGATACTGCCGACGTGAAATGTTCGGCGTACACAAATCGTGTCATTGCAAATTGGATTTTGATTCCCTTAATACGATACCTAGTTGTCTATACTAATATACCTAGTAATAAACAAGTCGCGTCGCGTCGCGAACTTGGACCTCGCGATTAAATTATTTCACATTTATTAAAATATCTCTTAAAGTACTGAGCCGATTTAGATGCCCAACGAATTTAAAAATTGTACCGATATTGCCTACACATATTCCAAATTTCATTTAAATTGGAGTAGAACATACATACATACATACATACATACATACATACATACATAAGTAAAATGTGTTTTCGTCCTAACAATTATAAACCTCACTCGCTCCGCTCGCGCGGTCCATAAAGCTGAGATGTTTTTTTGTTTGTTTGAACTCCCTTATTTTAGGAAACCGCTGAAAACTGGCGGAATAAAAAAAATTGGGTTTTTGGTTATGATACATCACGCTACGATCCTTAGGGGCAAAGCAGATAAATGGCATGTGAAAATGCGCGGCATAAATAGTATATACATATAGGTAATATACATTTCGGGTTAATATTTTTGCAACATCAGCTCCTTAATAAAAATCGATGGCTCAATAATGCCATTTTCACATGTTAGCGTTTTATTAAATGTTCTTGATAACTACTATTAACTGTGTTAATTTGAAAGTTAAATATTGAAAAATGAGGATTTTTACTATTATTATTTATAAGTTTAAATTCATATACATTTACTAAACGTAAAGGAAAACGTCTTTAAAGTTATGTCCTATAAAGTTTGCATTTCAATCATACGATTATTTACGTGGGAGCCATCGAAATATTGTTTTTGTCAAGTGGGACGTATATATACGGTATAGATGACGGTTCACTTGATGTTCCGTGATACCTCGGTCTCCACAAAATTATTTTTCTTGAACACTTTGAAAGCAGGGCGTGTTGACTTACATGAATGTGGTAGTGTTTAGAATTTTAATATTTTTATTTAAAGACTGGTTCTCTCGTAATAGACGTTTCGTTTTTTTATGGTTTCGTCGGAACGCTTGAAATTCTTTATTTAATCTCGCAATCGAGTTTATTTTCGATCAACACTGACGATTAAATGTTATTGGACGCAATCAGTTGATACTCAATTCCGTGTATCAAATTTTTACGTCTCAATTGAAGGTTTTTTAGGTTTTTAACGTTGACATAACACTAAAGTAAATCGTGTAAAAAAATTTTTTAAAAAGTTACACTCCTTTGCGTGTAGTGAAAGTAAACTTTCAAGGGTAGCGTCACGCGTCAGATTGAGACAGAAGATTTTTTGTGATAACCTAGCTGACCCACGCAACTTCGTCTGTGTCACATAAGAGAGATGTCATAAAATTAATAAATTTTCTTCCTTTCCTAATGGTTGAAGCGTGATGTTATATAGCCTAGAGCCTTCCTCGATGAATAGGCTTTCGAACACTAAACGAAATTTTCGATTCGAATAAGTGCCTCCAAAGATTAGCGAGTTCACAAAACAGACAAACCCTTCAGCTTTAATATTAGTATAGATTAATTTTTGAACAAGTGCAGCATTTACTATTAAAAATTTAAATCGTCAAAAAAGTTTTACTTCTGACAGGTGTAGGGTACTGTACCTTACATACGCACATATTTGTGGCAAAATTGTATTAAAAAAAAATTGTGTGGTGCGGGATCCGAACCCACGACTGCGTCAACGGCAATTAATGAGTGACCAGTCACTCAAGGGTTTCTGTTGTTTACCGCATTATCTTACCGATAATCCTCGACAATGTTTATTTAAGTTATTTATTTTAAAGTTAAATGTGACTTGTTTACTTAGTTACCTTGGTGCACGCGCACCGGAGTAACCTTGAGATAAAAGTAAAAGATAAACTATGTGCAAAACACGCCGTATTCAAATAAAACAAAACACGATCCATGTTAAACTGGTCTCAAATAATAACTCGATTGAATAATGTAGGTTATTTTTTAATTATTATTGTTTAAACAGTGTGTTTTTTTCGCAGAGCCGGCGCTGGCGCCAATGGAATTTTCTCCAGGCGATTGGATTTTTCCACCTTCAACCTTCTGCCGAAGCATAAAGTCAACTCATATCAGATTAAGGTAAGCTATTTCAAGATTATTGTTTTCTTTATTAATACACAGAGATGAAGCAGATTATGGAATACCAGCCGTCGCCCGCTTTCTTTGCTGAGCGTAGTTTATCAGAAATCTGCTACTAGTGTGTTCAATTCATTTTATTTAAACTTATTTTTTTTTATAATTGAAATGTGATAGATCAACCTTTCTCTATAAAAAAGATAAATAGATCTAGAAGTGTTATACCAATATAGTTTATCAATTTTCGAAATCATAGAGATCTTACAAAAGTTTTTTCTTTATATACAATAGATTGAGACACTTAAGACAGTATAGTTAGTAAGTATGCTATTGAAATAAAAGAAAAAACTTTCTGCGCGCCGAAATTTTATTTTTGCAGTGTTAACAAAAAAAATTACGCTGTATTTTTATTTTACATATCTAGTTTTAGGATTGAAGCGCGTTATAGTATTATTACTAAGGAAAAAACAAAAGGTAGGTGTATATTGAACATTATTTTATAATTTTATTAAACGCGTTTAAGAAAAAAGGAGCGACGTTAATTAAGGTGTTTATAATCATGATTTATGGACGTGTTCACGCAATTTTTTCGTTAAATCCTAAAAATAACTAGTTTCAATGTTAGGCATAAATATTTTAGAATTGCTTGGACATGAAAAAACCCTATTAATGAATTAAATTAACATTTTATACAGGCAACACTACAGTTTCACTATTCATTGCCAGTTTTTATTATACATTTTTTTAATCATCTACATTTTGTTATTAATAGTTAAGTTTTTTGCTCTTTTTATTTGGAACTTTCACTTACATGTTTTTTTAATTAAGTTAATTTCTTTTTGTTTTTTTTCTACTTTCAATACCACTTGGTATTAAAGTGAAGGTTGGTCTGTCAGTTTCCGTATAAAGAATACTTCCAGTCGAGATTGGACGATAAAACATTTTTAATGTGGCAACGGGTGGTGGAGTTGAAAGTTTACCGTTTGTCTGTGTCTCCATAAAAAACATAGCTGACACTTGCGATAAAGTTCAGTCCGAAGGCGCCCGCCTGGCTGCGAGGGCAACACTGTGACAAAGACGAACCAATTTTAGGGGATTTCCGGAAAGAAATCTGTCTAAAGTCCTATATTTACTTTTTCTTTAAAAAAGATTATTTTTTTAAAAGAACGAATTTCTTAATTTGCCTGTATGCTTGTTACCTCAGACCTCTGTCGTTTGTGAACCGACTTTATTTTTTTACATTGATATTTTATATTTTCAGATTAGGGGACCATAGGGACTTACTCAATATCGGTTGATTGATTTTTTAATCAAAATAACAGAATTAATATTTCATCTCCAAGGTTAATTTTTAATGAAACCGAAGTCGATTTTGAAATTTTCTGTGAATAATAATTTTTATATTGAGTATAACACTAAAGTGAGAAACGTTTCCTAAGAAAGATTTAGAATTCGATTCCTTATCTTTTTAAATATTAAGAAAAATTGTTTATTACTCAATTTAAATGAGTTTCTTTTGTTAGAAAACTTTCTGTTTTATTATTATAATGCGTCATAACGGTGGCAGTGGTGACGGTGGCTATCCTTTATATCTTAAATCCAATTTGACTAAAGTGTCGATTTTCTGCTAGATTATATACTATACATTATAGTAGACTATACAGAAGAGCATTTTGTTTTTAATTTTCTAATAACTATTTATTAGAAAATTAAAACAGAATGCCGTTCCGTGTAATAACAATAGTTGTGGACACCACAAAAAGCGGGTGCCTTTTGAAATTGGACGAACGTAAATTCGTTGTAATTTAATATGCCGCTAGTCGCTCCGCCGGTAGCGTTGGAAACAAATAAAACACGCAGTCACCTAGCTGTCGGGATTTAATATGTTCCTGTGTTACATGTGACATTTGAGATTTTTCAAAATTCCTACCGTGAATTTTTATCATGCTCGAAATAACTTCGAACGGTGGAATAGATTCATAGCTTTTTGATCACCTTGATAGTCCTTTCCATGTAGTTAGAAACATTTTTGAAATATTTTTCCGATGTCATCTATACAAAATTTCTTTTGATTAGAGTTAATAATTATGTAAGTAAATAGCTTTTATTATGACTGGAACAAATAGTCGATAGCCATGCTTTTATGGAGTGATTTCTTCCTTTTTAAAAGAAGTTGCTTGGCCGGTAACACACTATGGTAAATTAAGCATTGAATACTGCATTGGCGGAAAGCACCGCACAATCATTAACAACTTATCGTGTCTTGTAGATAGGTCTACGTCATATTCGGACAAAAAGACTAAGCCAGATTGTTATAATATTTTGCTGTATAGATGAAATCGTCGACAACATGGAGAAGTTCTACTTATCCCTAGTATTCTTGTGTTAAGAAAATTGGATATTATTTCTTGCGAAATAATAAGAACTTATATACTTAAACAAGTATACATTACAGCGCCCAACAACGACTTGTATCTAATGTTTTCTGTGGCTGACTTCCTTCGTAGGATTTCCCGCGAAGAGATTTTGAGACCGGCGTAGACAAAGATGCGTCACAGCCCTGCAATGTCCTTGCCAACGCTCGTCCATACACCGAACAATGCATCGGATCCGCGCTCGCGGCGAATACTTATGCAATTGCTCGTTGCGTGTTTGTTATGCGACGTCGGTATCTAATCTCCGCAGGCCTTGGGCCCGTTGTGTGTCGCACGGTCAACGCACCGCCGCGCCCCGTCTATTTTTAAACCCGCCTCGATTGTTTCACACTCGCCGCTGCACACTATGCACATTTTTACTGAACGCCGATTGGCTGTTCGAAATTTGCGGGAAATTTAAAGTTTCACCTATTGGCCGGTTAAGCTAAATGTCAAATGTATGCGTGATTCTGATTGGTTGATTGAAATTTGCAACGATTTGAATGTCGCACGGATTGGCTAACTTTTCGAAATGATGCGTTTCGTTTGCATGCCATTTTTTTTATTCAAAATTTAAAATAATTTATGATGCGGAGTTGTTGTTTTAGTCTAGATGGACATAAAAATTATCTCAATATATCACAATAATGTTAATCTAAATCATTAAGTCATTTTGTTCCAATGTGTAAAAGTGAAGACTGCGCTTTGCTTGTCGTTAATTTATTATTGCATTTAACTTACTCATCGGACGAAGTAAGAAGTATAAATACGTACTTTATACTGGCTAATATTCTTGATACTTGCGCCGGCTTGTTCATTGTAGAAACTGCTTTGTTTTGCATTTGAATAGCTCGTTATATTTATATCTTGCTTAGCGTTGCGTGCATAGCTGAGACATTTATTTGCAATATTGCAATACTATAACCTTACCAACATAGAGTATTTAAATCAAATGTCATTAACAGATTTGTTGTGGTCATTGAATCAAATTGCATTGTAATAAATATTGTACAGGTATTTAGTAGTTAACAGTTTATAAAGGTTGTGAGTTTCATGAAGGCGCTCTTATGTGAAAAGAGGTTTAAATTGTTTATTATTTTAAAATTATTAAGTTTATTAATGGAGTTTCGCTGTAATTCACACATCGCCTAATTGGATTGTCGCGTACCAACATAAAAACGTTTGGATCGGTCAAAATGTTTCTTTATTAGCGAAATTATTCGCAAAAGCAATTTTCGTTGTTTGTTTGTCCATTGTTTAATTTTTTTTTTCATCGTATAAAAAACGATGTAAAACCCGTGCAAAGTGAATCATAGATCGAGCCATTGTTCATTGTTGAGGTTTATAAAATCATAATTTATATCCGTACGCTTTTAATTCAATAAAAATTGTTTTATATTCTTTGCATTACCAAGGCCATTCAATTTGTAACACTTTGCTTTACACAGAATTATTTTTATTCAAATACTTACTAACATGACACGGTTTCTTTGGAATAAAAGCACTTGTCATTATTATTTGTGATTTATTATCATTTATCCTCACTTGCTTGCCGTTAGGTCTGAAAATATTAAGTGTTTTTCGATTTGAATGGATGTTTTCTTTATACCTCTGAGACATACCTTTCCATCGAAGAAAGATTGTCTAAATAAGTTCATAAAGGAGGAATTAATGCAGGAACATGCATTTAGTGATAACACTTAAAGCCTATTGCCAAATAGCTTTAGTGTTATCATTCATGAAATTCTACTTGACATTCATGTTTGTCTGTTTGTAGAGTGATTACAAGAAATAATAACAATTGTTATGTTAAGCAGAATTAATATATACATTCATTACAAAAACGATTTTATGAAACCGATGTAAGTGTACTGAAAATAATTTATTCCTTTGTTTCTGGAGCTCTTGGCTTTTTGCTTTACAATTCGTGAGCTACAAAAATCCCATTACGATTTGAATAACAAATATTGTTTATTCGTGGTCATGGCATTTAACAACAGAAAGGTTTGCGTAACTAACAGTTGAAACAGATTTAAGGTCTGCACAATAATAATGAAAAGCAGAATACCTTAACGTAAAATAAATCATTTTTAAAAATTGCATTAGAGAGATCAATCTTATTAAATCACAGTATATAACAATATCGTAGAACGTTTTGATATTTCCCTAGGTGATTTTGAAAACCGTTTAGTATTTTAAATTTAATCCACTTTGCCCGCCTATGATTTGTTTTTTTTTTAGAACTTTGTAAGATATACCATCTTAATGCCAAAGTAGATGATTTTTTTAGTTTTTAAAAACTTTTTAAAATTTTAAATACTCGCACTTTTTTATTGTGAAAGTTATGCATGAGAGCAGACGGTGATGGTGACCATCAGGTGACCACCTGATGCAAGTGATGAACCGTTACCCATGAATACGCACATCTGAAGAGATGATGCGTTAGAATGAGTTTATGGGTAGAGGGGGGGATGGAAAACATACTTAGCACTAGGAAAAGAAACGAGTGAATGATGAACGCAAACTTACTTCATTTTACGCGTGAGGAAGAAGTGTTTCCCCGGCTGAGAATGCCAATTAGATGTTAGCTTAACCAGCAATTTACCGAATGCCATACTTTTTAGGCATGAAACTGCAGTATGTAAGCTTGATTGATAACAAGACAGTCGGCGCACGTTTTCTCGGTAGGGCGTCATTAAGCCCCAACTTCTATTTATGGTTGTCCGGACGCCATTGCATATTGATCGGGACCGGTTATCCGTTGGGACGTGGTCACCACCAATCACGACAATACTTGAATGCGTCGATAATTTATTGCATTTTTCGAAAATGGAACTCAATCTTCCGAATAACACTTGTTTGTCTTAAAAAACTTATAGTAACATTATTTTATGACGTGCGTATTGACAGTTTTATATATGACATCAAAGAATTTTTGCAAAAAAAATATACAAACATATGCTCAATCATATATTGTCATCAATATTTAAATTTTTACCAATATTTATTTCTTTAGTTATTTTGGTATATACTAATGAATTAAATACGAAGTACTATAGAAATTGTTGAGTTACTCTAATCAGAGTAAAGTATCGATCTTTACTAATCACTTCTCTTCTTTTATGTTTAAAAAGCGCAACCCTTTTTGTGTTGCAAGTGCAAGTTACACACATAAATTCCACACACACACAAACATCCAGATACGAAACAATTATTTGTAGGCCGTACAAATAATTGTTCCGGGTGGGATCGAACCCAGGACCCTCGACGTCGAAGCCAACGGCTCAGCAATTGCGCCTACCGGATTTAATGCCGTATGCTACCAGTTGGAAGAAGACACAAATTATTTTGTCAATAGTTTTGTAAGTTAATTAGAATACGAGATGCTTCGGGTCGCGGATACGAAGATAGGTCGCGTAACTGAATCCGTCCGATTCTGTGTCGACATTGGATACCATTCTCAAGGCCTTTCATAGTCTCTATGACGATGTTCTTTCTGATACTGTTCTGTTTAAATGTAAAGATTTTATCTATACCCTTACTCGTAAAACTATTAGATTTTTAACTTAATAGTTGTTTAAAATTTATATATCAATCATCATTACCCTAACTATATATTTTTCTTGGTATTTGGTAATTACCGCAAATCATAGAAATTTATAAAACGAACGGCAGTCCGATTGTTTCTCTTTCTTTTAAGAAGTAATTATCTGATTTTAATGAAATTTTGCATTAAGGAAATAGGTTATAATTTTTATTTAAATAAACGATCTGTGGAATGATAGTTACATTTCAGTTCCTTTTACTGTTGCATCTAATAAGGACGACGAAATCTACTTAATCTAATATCATAATAATAACAAAGGTTATTTTTTGTTGACTTTTAAATTCTTAAAAGATTTCTTTGTACAATCAATTTCCGTTCGAACAAATTAACAGGCAACTATTTTTTTTGACAATTGATCGTCCAATTATAGATAAGCTGAATGTTGAATCACAGCGACAATGTTGCCAGCATCCGCCAGGAATAGGCATAACAAATGTATCTCGATTCCCTGCCGTACATGGCAAGAAATGAGAAAGTAGCTAATAGATACAATAGGGCTGCAGGCCTGAGCAGCTTTCGTGCGATGGAAAAACTTGTATGAACTCGTATGAGTTTCGAATGCGTTTCGTAATGTTGGTACGTATGTTAGTTGCGGATAGTTTGTGTGGACCCTTTAGACGTACGGAATTTACGCGCGTCGCATGGCGCAATTCGTGTTTGCGGTGACCAATTTTTTTTTATCGATACGGGACGTGGTACATCTCTATTATCCTTAACCTTACTAATATTTTTAATGGACAATAAGTATTGTTTGTTCGTAAAGCGTTCACGTTATTAACCGAGCAGTTGAAGGTCTGTTTGAAATTTTGTAGTCTGTCAGAAACAACTATAGAGGTACCTTTTCACCCTGAGAGTACTGTTCCTAAGAGATAGAAAAATAACTTTTAAATGGTCGTTTAAAAGCATCACAGCTTCAACTATCGATAAGAATATTACAAGATTATATTTGGTATACTGAAAAACATATATTTTTTCAATTCGTCGAGAAAATAATCTTCCCCTTTTAGATACCTGGTTCGTATTATTACTGATTTTTAAAACGCACAAAAATATTTTACGTATATACTCGCGTTATAATTGCTTTTAAAAGTAAAAACAGACTATCCCTTTCAAAACGAGACGCGTGGCCACTACAAAACTCGGGCTCGCATTCCTACTTTCGACACAGCGTGGATTTGCTATAAATGGTAGCGCGAACCCGCGAACATTTCGTTCGGACTCCCGATCGACTTTTTTCCGAACTACCGCAACTATGTTCTGAACATGCTCATATATGGAGCCAGGTTTTTTATACAGGTGTATATAAGCAATGGATCTGTTACCGCATTTAATCGGGTAATTTATATATAAATCTGTTGATTTATAGCGCATCAATACTTGCACATATAAAATCCTTATCCTTATTCTGTATAAATGCATATTCGAGGTGGTACAGCATAACATCCTTCATACAGTTTTATCCAATTTCCAAGGCTGGCAACGCACACGCGACTCTTCGGATGTTGTGTGTCCATGGCCGACGGGATCACTTAATATCAGGTGAATCGTCTGCTCGCTTGCCAACCTATCCTATATAAAAAAAATGTTTTTAAAGAAAATAAAGAATACATAGAGTTTATGTTCCATTACTTTGCATTAACTTCAACGTATGAGCCACATTACATAAATATAAAATGATTCAATTCTTCTTCACCATCCTCTAAATCTGGACTTCCCAACTGAGGGGGCACCACCCCCTCCCCCTCTTCGAGAGACGTAGAGATATGCTCTGGTGGGGCATGATAGGTACATTTACATTTCCGAAAATCTATTTACGCGTAGGCAAATTAACTGTTCCGATTGCCACTCAATCGCTGCTATACAAGTTTCATATGAATGCATGAAAATATTATTTTTGGTTCGGGGATGCTCGGCGAAATAACAGTTCGGAACCCCTGCTCTAAATAGATGAGTAGAAGCAAATGGATGTATATAGAATATAGCAGTAGCCTTTTCAGACTTACGTTATTAAATTTTTCAGTACCAAAGGCGTACAAGCGGCCGGAATTCGTTGAGGAGCTGCGCGCATTGCTCACCGAGCAGGGAACGGTGTCCCTGGAGTGCAAGGTGGTGGGGGTTCCTACGCCGGTGCTCCGTTGGTTCAAGGTAACTGCTTTTGGACACTAAAGACTAAGACGAACTTAAATAGAATATAATGTCCATCAGAAAGGGTCGCAACCTTCCAGGCGCTCGACCCCGATATCATTCCAGGTGGTAGATAAGGCCCATTATCTTACGTTTCAAAATGATATGTATATAACTAATACAACTTAGCGGAATTCCTTAATGAACACACTATTTAAATTACATTGTATTTTCAAGTAATATTTTGTACGAAATGTAATTTTATACGTAAACTAGACTTGAAATTGTTCATAGTTCATCATCAAAGTGACATTTTATTTTAGCACTTGGCTATTTTAATTTAATTAACGATATGCTGTTAATCAGTTACATTTGACTTGACAATAAATTGTTTTAATATAAAATTAATTTTATCTTATAATTATGATTTGACATTCTAATATTTTTGTTATTTGGATTTTGTATTATATTTGTGACCTATTTTTGTTATTTGGCTTTTTGTATTATGATATTCATATATTTTTTGATTATTATTATTTGTACGCTCTATAGGCA
>DWHK01000706.1:0-12922 GCA_018247855.1 Graphium androcles
GTGAGAGTCACCATTTATATAGCGGTTTGTATGGGTTGGTTTCCTATGCACAGGGTGGCTCAGTGTATTTTTGGTGTTGCGGCTCACTAATATATCTAGAAAAGCTAAGGAGTTACATGCCTCTAATTCCATAGTAAACTAAATTTTTTCATTAATTGAATTAAGGTGGTGTAAAAATGCATCTATTTTGTCTGATGGTAAAATTGAGAATGTGTCATCTACATACTGTTTATAAAATTTAGGATATATGGGAACTGTACTAGGGGCCTTCTCCTTAAAGTCTTCCATAAATATTTCAGCTACAATCTATCTGTATGTAGAATTCTTCATTCAATTCCAGGCCGTCAATCACCTCCGTCTTACCCGTGACCATAAATTCGAAACGTTTGGTGGTAAAATTTAAAAATAAACCGCGATAAAATCCGGAAAGTTGTTTAATTTCATTTCGTTTGTTTAAAAAATATTTTTGTTCTCTACATGCTAGTGTAGTACAACCATGTTTCCAATTATAAATTGGACATTTTTTTTCTTTAGTTTTGACTTATAGATAAACATAAAGTCTTACAAAGTCAAATCGGGAACCGGAGTTGAGTTAATTTATTTCAATTCAACACACAGTTAAAAATTTAATAAGTTCCCTGTTAATAATAAACCATTTGTCGCATCTACTATTTTTGAAAATACTTCCCTAGTCCCACATCGTCAATCAGCATTCTTAAGGTGTACGTATCGAGTGACGTATAACTCCACGGTCAAATGAAGGGTAAAACCAAGTTAGCTTCGAAAAAAAACTTCACATTACAACATAACGAGACAGCATTTGCAGCCATCCCACACACAGTTTTATAAAGCACTAGTTCGTTCACATGTAAAATACTACTACTGTTATATCTAGAGTGGGGTACCTTTTTATTAGCTTTTTCAATTTGAACTTATCCAGGGTCGAGTTTCTGTAATAGTCGATGACTGAGGTCTTTTCGATCAACTTGATTCTTTACCCCTGCTAAGAGACGTTGCGTCTTTTGAATCCCCTACGCGACAATACATTAAATACCATTGTGACCAACTCGATGGTTTGCAGTCTTTTATTGTATGATGCTGTTGACATTTCCTAGCATCTGTTGTCGCAATTGCTATTCCCGGACCGATATGAAATAATGAAATACACAAAGAGGACCTACTCCTCTCTGTCTCTCGGTTCTTCTTCTTTGCACGAGTCCCTGGCCAACAATGATCACTTATCATCAGATGAACTGCATGCTCGTTTGCCCTAAATAAAACATATGTATTTGTAAAAATATTGCTACTTACAATGATATTTAATGAAAATTAAAAGCGTTTTTCATATACCGACTATTTTATTGAAATTATGTGATACGGTAAAAGTTTATTACTGAAATAAATATTAAAAATATATTACTGCATTATCTCACGTACACGGTATGCGTCAACTTTAAATTGTACCTTTACTTTGCCGGATCAATAGAAGTAAGAAAAACCAACGTGCTCTAAATCGGAAATATTTAACCAACAATAGCGTGTAAGTGACCAAGGGAAATTCATTTAATCACAAAGGATCAAAAAAGGCTACGTAGCTGACTTTGTGGTTTTTGTAACATATTTTCATTTCAATAAATGTATAAACTTTATTGGAAAACCATACATAAAATAAACAATATTTGTAACTATGTAAAGACTACTAGCTATTCCCCGCGGTTTCGCCCGCCTTATCATTATCTTCTCCAGTCATAACGTGATGTTATATAGCTTAAGTGATGTTAATACTAGTCGATAAATTTGATAAATTTCAAGATATATTTCTATTTTTGGGCAACAAGGACAACTATGTTCAAATATCTAAAGAGTGATAAAGACTATTAGAGAAGAATCCATTGAAACTTGAGCTCTGTTAGATTGGCTGTATTTAAATTATTTCGGTTACCGAAGTGTTTTATAAATATATTTATAATTTGAATATTTTTAATACTCCTCCTCAACATTTTGAAGCACAGAAAATTCATAGTTTTTAATAATTTTTTTTGAAATTCGGCAAAAAGCAATTCATAAAGAAATAAAAGCCTTTTCTACATTAGACTCGTACCATTTTAATCGGCAATATCAGAACGAACTCTCTACTAATAGAGTGGAGAGGTGTCGGCAATATTATAGCTTGTGCAAGCTCATGAGGCGAAGTTATCTGTTTTTACCCTCAGGCCAGCGCATCATTAATTCCAATTGAAATGACCTCTGTACATCGAATTACAAGGTCCAGTGTGACCTTGTGATGCGCTATAACGCTAACATTTAGAAAGGAGAGAACGGACACGGACCTTGGACGTCGCATGGACCAGCCCGTTCCCAAAACTAGGGCATTTTGAAAGTCGCCAGTTAATATCAAAACAAATGTTAATGCTAACTGCGCCTATGTTGGTACACATGGAATGCAAAGTTTTCCATGTACGTACCGTACCGACCGATGGAATAACTATATCGGTTGCATATTAATTCACAAATGGCTCACGAGATTTCAAAATATGGCGACGCGATGTTGGTTTTCTATGGGAAACTATTTATACCAAAGATCCTGCAGTTATTTATAATTATTATAATTCTTAAAAAGGTAGAGTAATGTAAGAAAGTATTTGTTTCCAAAAACTAATAAATGTATTAAATTGAAGTAGGAACTACAAAATAAAAATTATAAATTATATCTATAAGAATTATATATTTTTTACCTCTGCAACAGTGTTTTCCCGAAAAGTAACACCAAGTAGTAAAAAAATAGTGTATTGAAGTAAAATACTTTATTATTTTTCTGAAAGAAATAGAGTGAATGATATATTAAGCCAGTTCATGCACTCACATTCGGGTTTAACGGTTACAACAAAATAACGAGCAACGAAGACACTCACCTATCAACATTATGAAGCTACGATGTATTCGTGACACAATAGACATCCCGACTGTCATACCCTTGTCAATCATGAAATATTTTCGGCTACGAAACAATTCAGAATAATTTATATATGTTCCAAAGAATGGGGATGGAAAACCGCAAGTAAGAACTGTTAAGTCCAAGTTTTTATTAGAAAAACAAATTATGAAAAGCATAAACGAGCAAAACTAACAGTCTATATTGAAATTGTCCCACTGCTGGGCAAAGGCCTTCTCTAGATAGAGGGTATAAGGCATAGTCCACGCGGCCGCAATCCTGATTGGCGAACTTCACATATTAGATATGCAGGCTTCCTCACGATGTTTTCCTTCACCACCTAATATATGGTGAAAATCAGCACTTAAAATTGCAATTAGGAAATTATCAATTCGTTGGTGGCTGCACAGTGGGTTGAATTCAGGTTTCTGAGTATACAGAATTAAAGAGAAGTGCCCGGATACTGAGCTACCACAGCTCTTATAATTTTAAAGTTATTTTTAAAATAATGTAATAAAAAGCATGTAATTTTAAAAGTACTCGTAAGACTTAATTGCGTATATTTACTACGATTTTGTATTGAATATAGCTGGAAATATTTCTAATAATCTTCGAAAAAATATATGTGATCGCAATAGGGCAATATGGTTTTGCTGTCCTTTGTTACATTTGTAAAGGGCATTGTTAAGAAAAATACACGTTACCCACGCTGACGTAAGGAATTTATTAATTGCGCAGAACATGTCGTTTAGTCCAGTTATAATAGTAGGTACTAGTGGATGGTAGTTATTTTGTTATATACTAGAAATAAATTGGATTGTAGATTATATACTAGAAATAAATATCAGAGATATGCTATTTTTGCAATATAGAAGATAGTTGATATTTGCATGCACCGCATCGGGAAAATACTGTTTGAGTTAAAAACCTGAATATTATAATAACATCATGTTTCCACAAAGATTAAATAGGTTTTTCAATTATTTGTCAACTCTTCTTCGTTTTGAAAACAATGAAGAGTTGTAAATATTTTTATTTTCTAGTGTTCAATTTCGTTGTATCAATGATTGATAAATATGTATAATAACGTAATCAAGATCATTGTTAAATTGTGCAACTAAATTGTAATAGCTATAAAAAAAATTGATAAATTATTTTGACTAAAAAATTGCAAAGCAACAATCACTTGCCTTAAAAGTGAACAAACACCAAAACTGATTATTAAAATAACGCTAACATTTTTATATACATTTTATATCACTTAACACAAATAAAAACAACCGAATTGAGAACCTCCCTCTTGTTGCAATTGCTTCAGAACTTCGATAATTTTTTTTTATGGAATGGATGACTAACGAGCAAACGGTATACCACCTGATGTTAAGCGAACCTGTCACCCATAGACACAACATCCCGAGTGTGGCGTTTTCAGCCTCGGAAATTGGATAGAACTGGTATACTATTAGGATAGGTCGGGAACATATTAAGGATTTAGAGGGCAAAGAAGTGGTAAAAGAAGAGGGTTGGTTATGGCCATCCGGTAACCGAAAACGTCATGCATACTTTATTTTATGCTGGCTTTGTGTAGGTCGGTGGTACTTGGACTTCCATGGGCGTGCGCGGCCTTAGAAGTGCAGCAAGAGCCGTGAAAGGATGTTATGCTCTACCACCTAAAAATCACACATTTTACCGAATTGAAATCATTACTATTATTTCAAAAATTATAACAAGTTTATTTGTTTTTTTTTCTAATGCTTTCTCGTGAACATATTTTCTATCATCGTGAACGTATTTTCTGAAATATAAATGAGGATATATAGTACCTTACATTAGGTATATAAAAGTTTTCCCCAGTGAATATAAAAATGGCTTTAAGACGGTCCGTCAGCATTATTAATTGGTCTAGATTTAAATAAATTACAATAGGAAGCTTGGAATACAGAGAATGATGCTGGAAGAAAATCTAATATAGCTGACAAAGAATCTAACTGACAAATTCCACATTGACGAGAAAGAAATCTTTTAACAAAGATAACATTTAACAGGATAAAACCCAAAAATAATTTAATAAGTCAAAGTTCAAGTTATAATTCATTTATTTAATGAAGTCTGTGATATAATCACGTTAAACAAAAAATCATAAAGTTGCCATTGATAACTTTTATAAAAGTGATTTTATTGTGTGACGTGTGACCACCCAGTGGTATCAAAATCAATTTTGATTCCTATGTTAAATTAATTAATACGTTTTAATATTTTGCTTGAATCTTAAAACTTCAGAAGGTTAAACCTTTTCAAAAGTGCTTAACATTATTCCGATTATTAAGAAGATAACTTTTCTGTTTGTCGTATGACTCCCGAGCGGTGTCAAAAATTACATTTATAAACACTGATATTATATTTTTCGTTGGATTATTTATAATTAAAGTATCATAATTTGTCAAGGAGATAATATTTATGCTAATGTTTTTGTTCGGCTCAGTTCACGAACGCTTGTAAGCGCAGTGGTGAGTGAAAATGTTTCACTGAACTTACGTTTCGTACGTGAAAACTTGCAATTATGATGCCATATGTTTAATGTTTTGTGACGCGACCACTGCACTCGCGAGTCAATCTAAATAAGCATTTAAGGTACCCACTGCTTTAATTCCAACATTGCAAGGATTATAAAAATATTACTAATATACACATAATTATGATTCATGAATTTTTATTCCTGGCCTAATTTAACAATTTAAACGAAAAAAAGACCGGTAGTACCTTCTCGGATGGGCAGCTTTATAAGTTCATCTAGAACTGTATGAAGTATGTTATGCTCTACTACCTCGATATATATTACATTTCATGTAATTTTTTTTAGAGTATCTACTATACTTTTGTACAGTTTTTACATTTTTACATTTTTGACAGTTATTACTTTACATTTTTAGACAGATTTTTTTTAATTTTTCTTAAATAGAAGTCGTTTAATGTCTCTATGCTATTTCGTTACTCATGTTATTATACATTAATGATTTACTCATAAAGTTTTTCGGTTTTGGCTAACCTAGAGGGACTTCTATAAGTATTTGCCGCGTAATATTAGTTCATCGTTGTCTCTGCAAGTATATCGATAAAATATATTTTAAATTGTAATTTTTCGAGTGTAAAGCACTCCTTACAAGCTTTGCTTTGCAAGGCGTGCAATATTTAAAAATATCACTACAAGCAAGTCGTTATATTTATATACCAAGAGCTCTCTGCATCGATATTTTGCTATTATAAATTTTAAGGCGCGATTTACAGTAATTGTGTGATGTTGTCATTTTTATTACTTGTAATATTTTTTGAGTATTATTATGTAAAGAAATATTAATTATTATTTACGTCTGAAAAAACAATCACAGTAACATGATACTAAAAATTGGCAGACCTTTTACTTAGACAAGATATTAAGTGATAACGAATGCTCTTAGACAAAGCCACTAGTTACATTTGGGTTTTTAACTTTTAAGTAGGCGCTGCGTACCTTTTTACTACGAACGCTGACAAATTAGATTCATACGGTTCTGTACCTCAATAGGAATAAAGAAACCCTTTTTCTTATGAATATGTGAAGTTTTATTAACACTTAGAGTTGTGAAAAATTTAAATTTTAGGTTAATCTAAAATTATGGCTGTTTATTTCGCATTTTGCCACATATTTTAATTCTAATAAGGAAATAAAAATCCAGAGGGTACTTTCTCTTAACTTAGAATTACGAAATTGGACAACAACAACAAAAAAACTGAAAGCCGGAAATTTTTGACGAACTTTTGATGCACGAGTTCGACATGCGTTTGGGTAAAGTTTTGCTTTAAAATAGTTTTTAGTAGGGCCATTAATGTGAATGAAACAGGTTAAAAAACAATATGTAAGTAATGAAAAATTTTAATATTGATTTCAACTTAACATCATACAACACAAAATAAAAACTACGAAACAAATTCTTTTAAATATAAATGTTAATAAAATGATTATGTCTCTCGTGCTTAAGTTTACACGCACGTGTATCCAACACAACAAAAATAAATTAAGGTACAAGGTTTTTCCGAACTAGGGTCGTTCGATTTTACGAGCGTTTGTTCACCTTAAGTCACGTAAAGTTCAATAAAACCTATTGAATGACAGCATCTTGCTTTTAGTTAAAAGATTTACCTGAAAATGCTTGATTGTACAAAATTGAGCGAATAAAAGGGACTATTTTGTAAAACATTTACAAAAAAAGGCAGATATCATTTTAGCTACTATTGTTATTGAATAGTAAATTATCGGATTTTGCATTCATGACATAAGTGTTCAAAAATACATTTTCTTCGTGTTTATACGCTTTTCGATTTTACTTCAGCAATTTTGTTTTCCAAAGGTACATTATACTATTATTACTGTTACTAATTTAAATACTTTTTTAAATTGTACTCTTTGTAACTTCCACGAGCAAGAGACACATAACAACAGATTATCATAAATTCGTTAAACTAATTACGTACTGTACGTAAAATCCAAACGTTTATACATATTTTTGAACATAACAAATTCGACAAGCTAGCAAAAGGTTTACCTAATATTAAGTCATAACGTTTGTCCATTAACACCTACAGCAGCTGAAGATGAGTTGGTTTACGATCATAATGGAGATTTTATCCTTTAAATTATTTATTCTTTATGTCTATAAATATATCAAGGATTGAATAGAGACAATAGGGCAAAAGTTAGTGGTACTTTTAAATAACAAACGTTTAGAAAATAAAATTAGTATAGATTTTAATCAACACCGATCTTACACTAAAGAATATAGTTGAAAGTTTTTGAGATTATTTTTTGAAACTTATTACGAATTAGTTTATATACTAAAACAATTAATATATATAAGAGTTAAAGAAACCTTGTAAAATATTGGTAATTTATGATAAGAAATAAATCAAAAATGAAAAAAAGAAAAATTCCATTTCCTTTACTACTTCAACGATTTTGCTTACCTATATAGCCTTTGAAGGGCACGTATCGATCTGTTAAGGTGTTTTCTATAGATTTACTCTTAAAGATTGTCATTAAGAGAGAATAATAATAATAGATACATGTGGCGATATAGATATGTACAGGAGCACGTTTCAAAGTCTTTGACAGCTCAGTGACTCTTTGTAAAATCCTCAGTATAACTTTACCCTGCAGACGGAGTTAAAACACAAGTCAAGACTAGTAATAGGAGCAAAATGGTGAGAGACTAGGAACCGCTTCCACCTTGAGAGGCACAGCTTTTTGCCGCCCATAAGATAGTCGACACTTATAAGTTTTATAGTCAGGCCTAGACAAGCTAAGTAATCAGGACCAGAACAATCCATTTAAACAAAAATACGTCCTCCTTTTAAACAAAACAGCAACAGTTACAGTTAAAACAAAATAGCAACAGTTCAGATTAAAAATAAAGGACCATATTAACACCCGGCATTAAATTAGCAGATCAAACAGCGAAACCAGCAGTAATGTTTTCAGTTGGAAGATCACAACATTTTCAACATAGCTCTCGCTACACTTAAACGGCCGCTAGTGGGAAGGTATCTCCACCCTACGTACAAAACCAACAAAAAAAATTGGTTGTCTGTAAAGTCAGTTTACGAACGATAATTTTATGTCAAAACGTTATAAACAGTCTCTCTTCGACTCGGACGCATCCGCCGATGGAGTGGAAGAGAGATAGATGCGTCATAAGCCGAACGATCAGGCCGTTCGTGCCTCTCTATCGCTTGTTCCGTACTCTCGCTTGCACTGCACAGTTCAAGCGAAATGTGACAATGCCGTCCTTTTTCGAGCGTGCAGCCAGCGTTCATCGATTTATAAGATGTTATTATGTTAATAAAGTAGGCCGGGCTTTTGGTGTTTCCATATGGCTATTTCTACTCTTGTCTTTCCCGCTTCTTTTACTTCCGAAACCTATGTATATATGTTTCTAACCTCTCCTATCCACTGAACTACCTACGTATACAAGGCTGGCAACACACCCGCAACAATAAATAAGCATGTGCCCTTTAATTCAAACAATCAGATATCTTTTAATAGAATGTTGTATGCACATGAAAACGACAATATATTTTATATAAATTTGCTATCTTAAATGAAAAATATAGACATCAATAGTTTGTAGTTTTATTCATATATTCCGGACAAAATTATATACAATTAAAATCCCTGCAATTTGTATCGATTATAATCAAAATGGATGGTTGGCACAGCAACATTACTCTATACCTATGGTTGCCACACGTTTATCATGCTTTTTGTTTTTGGTCTCACCCCCGTTGCTCAATAGCCAATATAGTTATAGATATTTTAAATTATGTTCTATTTTTGTATGTAATTTTAGCACGATGTACTACTCATACACATAAACTCGAATACAAGCTATGCCAAATTTTATATCCATCATGATCCTTAGTAATTATAAAGGTATACGAAAAATTCGTTTTACTCTTTAATGTACATCTATAACTTAATCTAAAGTCGTCACTGTCAATTTAAATCCCGAAACTATTAGAACTCATATATCATATATCATGCCTGGTACATTTTTATTTTCTTTTTTTTTTACGTGGAAGAAATGCATAAAACGCATAGCCGTCTCGCGGGGGTAAGAACGGGTTATGTCGCATGTCGACAGGGCTCTCTCCCTCCAGGCGAGGCGCGCCGGTACAACAAGCTCGCCTTCCTCCACGGCCTCTCTTTTATGAGCCGTAAACAGTGACAATGGAAGGAGCAATTGCCATGAAGTAACAAACCTCCCAGCTCCTGCGGATATGGTGCAGGACCCCGCCGCTTACCCAGAGTCGGACGCAGAAGGCATAAATCCACCCGCCGCGGCTCTACCACGCCGCATCCATCAGCGATGCGGCCCCGCCAAGTTAACCCCGCGGAGGATATCCGATGAAAATAATTTCAAAATCTCAATTTAAAAAAAATATTTGCTTGTAAAGATTTATCCACATATTTGTATTGAATTTATTGTTTAAAATATTCGTGCATAACGTTTTCTTTCACAGAATATTTAAATCTTATACGCTAGTAGTTCGCTGCGAATTCGGACCTCGCGGTTATATCAATTGTTGACATTTTTTTACATTTATTTAAATATCTATTAAACTATGTAATCTAATTAAAAGTCGCCTACGTAATAGCAATAAAACTCTGAACTGTTAATGAAAATTAATCATTGTTTGTAAATTAAGATCTTTGGAAACAGAATACGGTGATGGGCGAGATAATTCAATAAAACTCCGGCTTTGTTTGTAACCCTGTAATAAATGGAGCCGTAATTATAGTCGACGCACCCCGCTCTCAATTAGGCGCGTATAAACTGAAAAAGGTTCGTTTGGAATATTTTTCATGTTACTTTTTACTTTTACCGAGGGTCGAGGATTAAGTTACGGCTTAACGCTGTAGGACTCAAATGAGTTTGGATATGTTAGGTATGCTTGCTTTTACACTAGTCGTCAGCCGCCCGGATATGTTAGGTATGCTTGCTTTGGTGTTCGTAAAGTTCTCTGAAACCACTGTACGTATTGAGGTAAAACTATAACTAGTACTTGGCCGCGAACTTGGACCTCGTGATCCTATAAACTGTTAAACTTATTTTGATGCCCAATAAACTCAAAAATTGTACTAATATTATATACATATATTACAAATTTCAGTTTAGTTGGAGCTCTGGTTTGAGAGTTATCGCCGAATATACACACACACGTATTTACATATATAAAAATAAAGATTTCTTAATCGAATTCCGGCCACGGCGGTCAATCTACTAATAGATCAGCCAATTACGCAGGAGATATTATAGTGCATAAGTTTACGCGCAGACACAGGTGCACTCTCTCTTCCTTTACTCTCATAGCCCGATGGGACGGATATCCGACACGATCGGAGAGAAATCAGGCGCAAATTGAATTTTTACATGCCCATCCGACGCATGGATCATCTTTATTTTCAGACAATCGGGTGATCAGCCCTCATTGCCATAACCCAACTGAGAAACATATGGAGGCAAAGCTGCCTTCGTGGCACCGCCTTACTTACACATGTAAATATGTGTATAAAATGTGTTTTAAGAAGCGTCAGAGTTGGGATTACATTATTTGTTGCTAGATTGCACGGGTTCATTTAGCTCCCACAATATCCGACATGCCGATGTTTTAGTGCTTCTTGCTTAGAGGAACAAGGGGGAACTTCTCCTTTATACCTCAAAGCAAGGACAAACTCGTGATTATTATCTTTTGCATAGATAGCCAGTGCCGGCTGTTGAATGAACGTGTTACTGTTATTAAATATTATTAGTATTACGCCTGAGGTCCGGATCTCGTATCGGATATTGGTTATTTTAATAAAAGAAGACAGAGTGCATATGTACATAAATGAGAAAACCATACATAAATGATGTAAAAATAATGAGGTACTGAAAAATGAGTAATCTGATATTACCTGCATACTTGTAGACGTTTTTGGTATAATTTCGACGTAAAGCAGGAAAATTGACAAGACCTAAAGATACATAGAAACAAAATTTAATTAAATAAAATTTAAATTTTGTGCTCAGAAAGATCTCATTTTAGTAATATTATATATTAAAACAAAAGAAATACTTTGTAAATATACTTGTCACAATCTTAAAGTATTTATGTTTTTAAGCATATCATTAAAATAAATAAACAAAAATAAAAAAAGCAAAAGAAACACAAAAAACTACAAAGAACTCGAAAGAAAAAGATAAAAAAGGTCTTCAACATGTCATATTTATCCGCCGTGGAGTACAAACATTGAAGCTGATAAGTAGTGGACTTGTTGAAATATTTCGTACGACATAACTTACTTCAAATCAGTATCATCCAAATATTCCTGAAGCAATCGATATTCCTTAGAGAAATGACGAATTTTTCTGCTTTACAAATATTTTGTAGTAACAATAAAAAGTAGTTTTTATTTAATATTTTCACAGGCTAAGGTTCCTTTTAAATCTTTCTTTCAAACCTTCAAGTATAAAAAACGCACAGTAAAAGTTGTTAGCTTGACGAACATCGTGCAAACTTGACGAAATTAAAAAGAAAACTTGTATAACCTGTTCTCACTCAATAATGTTTATTCAATCTTAAATGAAACATATGTAGTGATATATGTCTACATCCACATATATGTCTTCACACAATAAATAAAATATAAATATTCACTGTCGCCATTGCGCCAAAATACTATAGAAACCATCAGTACTCGTATACTTAATAGAAAACGTCTATCGATTTCCGCTTCTGCCAAACTATAAACTAAACTGTTCCGAGCAAGGCTCAATGCCGGTCCGGGCGAAGAGAGTCGTAAATTTTTTACACTAGTTCCGTAAAAACACCAATAGCATTTGCTGAATTGACTTAATAAACCTCCGGTCCGCGTGGCTTGCTCCCGCGCGAGCTATCGGACCCTACCCTCTATATAACAAGCCGCAAGCAATTTATATGGTAAACGTTTCTAAATGTATTTCGTCCGTGATAAGATCAACGAAATTTTACAGTTGGGCACATTCCGCAAATGGGAGATTTCAACGTTTATGGTTGTTTGCATCCAGGGACCTGTTTCCGGTACAAAGGTCGAAGTTCGGATACTATAAAGACGTCAACAAGATTTTGTTGCTTATTAAACAGTCAAAGCGTGTGTGTAACCCAACCTTATTTACGAATACCTTTTTGTTGCTAAAATATTTTCGGAAACATTTCAGCAAAATAAAACGATCCAAGGTTTGTTGGATACCTAGGACTTTGAATTTGGAGGGAGGTAGTAAAGACACCGCCAATATTTGACTTCGAATAATAAACAATAAAACCAATTTACAATAAGATATTAAGACCCCTTGGTCCAGTCATTAAATATAAAGACATCGGTGTAATTACAAACCGTATAAACATCGAAGCATTTCAGAAAACAATACTACGATGTAT
>DWHK01000707.1:0-12916 GCA_018247855.1 Graphium androcles
GTATAATATATAAACAATACACTTTATTTTACATGAAAAACCTGGGTAAACTAACAATTTTATTTTTTTTTTCCCAATAAATGGTTATTTTCGCCAAATTTTGCTTTAGACATGATTTATTAATTACAAATCTTAATTTATTAAAAACATTTGCATGTAAAAATAACACAATTGTGTCTTTGATAATGCTTTCCCTACAAATTATAATTTTTTTCTAGAAAATTTAAGGGGTTCACAATCTTTTTTTACAGGGATCCTACCAATTGTGGATCTCTATGCAATAAAATTATTTGAAAGTTAAATACACTTCTAGCAAGATTGGAAAAAAATATTTTTGATATTTTTTTGAAGCAAGTTCATTACTATGTTTAATCCTTACAATTTTATTCAATTTATGAACTGAGATATTCAATTTACTACAATATTGTTATAAAAATATAAACTAGGGATGAAACAGATTTACTTTTTACTTACTACCCTACAATCGGCCATATACCGGATAACAAAAAAAAATATGATAAAATAAATTTTACCTATCTTCATTTAAACAATAACAAATAAAATCATAAGTTTTTGTTAAACAAAAAGAAAAATATATTTGTACTGCACTAAGTGTAAATTATTGTAAATTATTCACATTAAGAGGCAACAAACAGTTTCATTGTCTTTATAAACCACCTTTGAAAAAAGTCCTTTGGTGTACAATGGGCTGAAAAACAAATTCTTGTGTATTTCACAGTATAAGTTGACTAACACATAAGAATCATGAATATGACCAATGCGCACTGTACGTAAAAATCAATCTCACTTGCAATTACATTTTGGCTTAATAGCGAGATTTAGTAGTGTTTATTAATTTGCTGCCTCATTATTACTATCTTAGAATATGTTGAGTTGAGTGAGCCAGGCACAAGTGAACATCTCAGCTCTGACAATGAGAATAAACTACCGCTGGTGTTCATCCAGATATTTGATATCCAGTATCCAGCCAAATTGCATTGTTTCTCTAACATGAACATATACCATAATATATTTACTTATTCTTTTCATTCTAGATACAGGAAGAATTAATTAATGATTGTTCTGTACAATGTTTCTTGTAAATTATTCAAATGTTTCTTATCTGTTAACAAATGTAATGTATATAGGGTTCTAGCCATATAATGCAAAGTATTGCCAAAAAGAACTTATTATATAATTTTTTGCAGTGGCAGTACTCCTTGAGGCTGTCAGCTCTTGTTGATGGTACTTTTAGGATTGAATTGGATGAGGCAGAGCCCCTGTACCCACGTTACAGGACACAGCTCGCATTAAATGGCGAGCCCAAAGCTGATGGGTAAGCATATTATACATTGTCTATATACATTAGGTTGTTGTCATTAACCCTTTAGATACATTAGGCTAATGAGGCTCGTCATTGATTCGAATAACCAGTTACAGATGACAACTTTGACTTGTCATAGGAATTTAACACATACTCGGTGTTTTTCTTCCAGCAATGTGCGGATGCGTATGTGTTGTGCCAATTCCCCAACAATATGTTATGTCATACTGTCAATATGTTAAAAAAGTTCAAATAAATCAGTACTCAAGGGGTTAAAAGGTTGCCTATACTGTTGTGACTAAGTTAGCCTGTTTATGTTATGCCTTATATATATAATTGTGTTTATAAAAGGTTGTTTTTACTGTATTATTTTTGTGTTATGTTTATATGTGCACAATTGTTGTATATACAGTAATCAGGTGCCTGTTGTAATTCAACATTATTTTATTTAAAATTATCTTCATTAGTGTCCATTGAAACAAGTTGTGACTAGAACTTGCTTTTTGAATTTCGTTCTACTTTAAAAAATTAATGCCAGTCTCATAATTAAACTGTTGTCTATTGCAATTTTTTGGAATAGATGGTATTTTTTTTTGAAAAAGGTTCAACTACAAGCCAATTTTCCTTCAGATGTAATAATACAACCTCACCATGTGAAATAATTTTTATAGTACCACGGATCGACTGAATTTGAAATGCATTTATAAGTGTTAGCTTTGGTTTACGATGCAACTAATATATTTTTAGTAAAATAGATAAATACTAACATTTCTCATATTGTTTACAATAATAATAGCTTTGAAAACATTTGTTATCTTCATATTTTTAATGTTGTTGTTTTCACATCTTTAATACAGTTTACTTCTTTATATGATAAGTGAAAATGACATTATCCTATTTGCATGAAATTGACGAAGAAGTGAATAATCGTTTCCATTGAGCTTTGCATAGGAAAGTGTTTGAATAGATTATAAGAGAATCGATTTTATGCTTCTTTTGTTAAAAATTGAAGAAATTTGAGAGAAAAAGTAATTAACTTTATAATGAAACTTATTTACAATACAGCAGTTTTTCTTAAAATATTAATTTTTTGGTAGATTTTGTTCATTATGTACAAATTATAGCATTTAACCAAAATGTGATGTAAAAATATTGGTATATTTTATATCACATTCTATAGTAAAAAAATTAGATTGGTTAAAAAAGTTTACAAATTTTTAAATATGGATTATGGAAAATGTAACCATATTGTACTGAACAGTTTGTTTTTCTTGCCCTGTTTTTTATTTTTAAGTGTTTTAATGAATTACCTCAAACTATAATAAATAGAGACTAACCAAATCTTCATTTAATTTTTGGCTTCAGTTTCAGTTTTGGCTAACTATTCGCTGAAACTAGGTATACTGTTATTCGACTAACTTATTTAACGAAGACAAAAATACACTAGATTTTAACATATAAAAAAAAATTTGGATTTAAATAAATAACTTAAAAAATATAACCCAATCAAAACTCGATTAAAGTTTCAATTGAGGACCAAAATTTCCCGAACTGAAAGACTGCTGGGATCTTGTCTACAGCCCGCAATTGGTTATTTAATAAAATAAATATTTTTGTTACAGATTGAAACTCGTATCAAACGAAAATGGCAAACTGACACTGGTCAACACTCAGGGCCACAAAGTTGTAATCACAGCTGCGCCGCTGAAGTTCGAGTTCCTTGACAAGAACGGCGATGTTGCCGTTGTAGTGAACGAAAACTCCCAATTATTAGTGGAGCCTCTGAGGGTGAGAAGGGAAAAAACAGATGACGATGAACTGGGGAACGCCGAAAACGCTTTGGATGTCGTGAGTGTTGCTTTTGTGTGCTTTTGTTTCGTTTCAAAGTTTTGTGCATCGTTTTTTTTTATATGAATGATGTCGAGCAAGCAATTGGGGCGTATATTATTTGATAGAACATGCTAAAGGTTGTATTTTCGTGACCATTTCTTATAAAATTCGCTACTTCGCTCGTAATTCGTTACTTCAAACACAACGCAACATAAAAGTGCAAATAATTTTACTTTACGCTCTATTAAAAGTAGCCGACATTTTCAGCTTAAGCTGTATGTACATCTGACACATAGCTCAACAGTTGTGATAATTCTTTATAACTATATATGATTGCTTGCATCACAAGTTGCGAGTGTGATTTCCACCAAATAAACGAATTTTTATGACCTACAGATAATTGTTTTGGATCTGGGTGTTTGTATATGTGTGATTTATGTTTGTAAAAAGTCACACAAGTCTTAGTTCTTATAATAAGGACAGTGATTTAAAAAAAAAATGTGTACACGCAAACATGTATTCTTTTCATTTCGTTGTAAGATTTTATTAACTATTACGTGTATTTTTAGTTCTACTTAGCGATTTTTATTCATCTAATTATTAATTCTTAGTCGAAAATTGCGGATTCCTTATTTATATGTGAGAAATACTACTGAAAAGTGATAAGTCTATCACGATATTTTAAAGCTATTAAAGGTCTTTTCTATAGATGTTCACTAGGAACGGTTTCAGGGCAAATACAAAATAAACTTGCGTTGAAATTGTAGGCACCGAAAATATCGCGTGGATAGAGAAGTTAAGAGTTAACGTAACCTCATCGGCTGAAGCGTCCGAGTGGAAGAGAGATAGTTGCGTCACAAGCCGAACGCTTAGGTCGATCGTGCCTCTCTAGTTTGTTCCGCGCTCTCGCTTGCATAGGCGGAACGTGACACTTTTTCGTGCTTGTAGCTAACGTTCATCGATTTATAAGACGTTACCACGTCAAAAAAGGAGGTTTTGTGATATGTGTTAACTGAGATTTTTTTTTATTTTATTTCAAAGCTGACCATTGTCATGTGGTCATATTAAAATTTGCTCAAGATCTAACCAGTAGCTTTTATGTTATTAATCAAATAGTTGAAGAGATACACCACGTGAGTCCACTTTAGAGGCGATTTTTCAAGAATAACAGCCTGGCCAAGCTAAAAACGATTGCAATTTAAAAAATTTTGTATCAATCAAGTATTGGTTTATGTTTACAAGGAAGAGTATTTCGTTATCTAATCGACCGACTTACACACATTTCTCGCGAGATTCAGTGTCAATGATCTTTACATTTATCTATATACGTGACTGATAAAATTGACATCCATTGGCCTTTGCGTTTTTATCCGAAGGCCTGCGTGTAAATAAAGACGCCTGTTGCAGAAAGATGATACACGATTTTTAGATCGATTTGTATGTAATAAAAACCTACTGGGACAAAATCGGACATGTTGGTCAAACTATTAGAGTTCAACCAGGTAGGTAGAGCACAACATCCTTCACACAGCTTTTGCTGCACTTCTGCGATCACGCTCGCCCGGAGAAGTACTACCGCACTTCACAAAGCCAGTATAAAATAAAGTATGCATGGCTCTTAGGGCTGCCGGATGGCCATTTCTACCCTCTTCTTGTCCCACTCCTTTTCCTCCAAATCCTTAATATGTTCCCGTCTCATCATACCCGATAAACTTGTACTATCCAATAGCTGACAATGTACAATCGACTCTCCGGATGTTGCGTGTCGATGGGCGACGGTATCGCTTAACATCAGGTGAACTGTCTGGTCGTTTGTCATTATTTCCATAAAAAAGGTGGTTTACGGACGATAATTTTACGTGATAACGTCATAAGAAAACGTTGATAAACTACTCGGTCGCATCGAGATAGATGCGTCACAAGCCGAACGCTTAGGCCGATCATTCCGAGCTCTCGCTTGCACTCTCGGCTCAGGCGGAACGTGACATTGGGTCTTGCTTATTCGTGCGTGCAGCCGGCGTTCATCGATTTATAAGACGTTATCACGTCAAAAAAAGATAATGCACCAGTGTATGCGCAGACACAGGTGCATATTACATCGATGACTTTGACATTTTAAATATGGTTCTGAATATTTTATAACCATATGATACAACTAGTAGTTGGTTATAAAATATTCTGAATGGACGTATTCCACAACCGTTTTAGGAAACCTGTTAAAGAATCTCGATAAAAACATATTGACCGAGTGAGCGAAGCGATTGAGGTTTCCAATTAAGAGTTGGGACGAAAACACATTTACTGTATGTATATATGTATGTATGTATGTTCCGTTATATCTCTCGAACCAGTGCATACAATTAAATGAAATTTGGAATATACACATGTAGGTAACCTTAGTACATTTTTAAAGTTCGTTGGGTATCAAAATCGGTATAGTTTATGAGATATTTGGTGAAATAATTTCAACAAACAAAATAATCAAACTATCCAGTAAATTATACTTAGTAGTTCGAATCGCTAATTATACTTGACAGTATATAGATGAATGCTAAAAAAGGGAATATAATCTAATATGTAGTACCAAATCATATAATTATCTAACCGCAGTTATTATACAATAATATCTAATGTAATTACGTATCAATTAATAGAGTACGTGAGGTTAAGGGAGCAAATGGACAATGTTTTTGTGTTATCATAGATCATAGGTCTGTTTCCATAACTTTTGATAGGTCGAACATGTGCTGTTTCTGCTGATCATAATTTATATCATCAGCAAATCTTGTGTGGATGGATTTTGGCTACGTTGCCTACATTAGTAGTTGGCCGCGAACTTGGATCTCTCGATTACATTATTCACTCTCTGTTCCTGTACTCTCAAAGCATGGTGGGACGAACCTTCGACAAGACCAGAGTGAGATCAGACCTAGATCGACATTTTTCAAGCCCATCAGGCTCACTACATCGGGTTACACTAGTAGTTTGCCGCGAACTAGGGCCTCGCGATTATTTTATTTCTATATCTTAAACTACTAAACCTGTTTGGATGCCCAGCGAACTTAAAAATTGTACTAATATCACCTATGTTTATTTCAAATTTAATTTAAATCGAAGCACGGGTTTGAGATATCTCGCGGAACAAACATAGATACATACATACATAAAATGTGTTTTCGCCCCAACTGTAATTGTAAACGTCACTCGCTTCGCTCGCTTTTACGGCGGACGTAAACGCGCCATGCCATACTTGCACACTCAGTTTTTTATTACGGCAAAACTTGAGTGAAATCAAGCCAAGGATTTACATTTTTCAAGGCCATTTGGCTCATGTAACATAATTTTCAGACAATCTGGTTTGCTGGTCTGCAATATCAACACAAAGTTTTTTGTCCGCCCTCGAGATTCGAACCCACGAACTTCGGTTTGTTAAGCAAGGGTAAAGACCAGTGAGACAATGGTAGCAAATACATCCAAATTATGTGCGAAATAAAATGCATGATGGCATTTTTAACCGACTTCAAGAAAGTAGGAGGGTCTCAATTCGACTGTATTATTTTTTATGTTTGTTACTTAAGAAACTTTTTGCTGGATAAACCGATTTTTATGATTCATTTCTTATTTGAAAGCTGGGGCTTCCCGCGTGGTCCCATTTAAATTTGAATAAGATCTGACAAGTAGTTTTTAAGTTATTAATCAGATAATTGAAGATTAAAGTACATTACGAAACACCACTTTTGAGGCGGTTGAAGTCGGTTTTTTTAAATTTTCTGTGAAAAAGTAATTGGGTTTCATGACGTCTATTAGATCTTTGTCATTTTGTTATGTCAAATGTAGTTTAAAACTTGAAAAAAGTGCAGGCGTACAACTATCTGAATTGAAATTATTGCAATTTAAATTTTAAATACAACAACGCATGCACACGCTTTCTTAAAAAATGCCACTGCGAGGAAAAAATAGTACACCTATAGTGAACACAAATATTGTATTTCTCTCTTACACTCTGACGCGTAACGTGACGTGTAGGTAGATATGACGGGATTGTAGGTAGAGTAAATACGTGTTGTGATATGAATAAACAATCCGAAATGGATTGCATTGCATTGAGGAAATAACATCTCTATTTGCGACAATGGGGAAAAATTATAACGATTGAAAAACAAATTTTGTTTACGTCTGGCATTTATTTGCTGTCAATTATTACAAAAAGGTTGACTGCATTGCATTTATTTTAAGACATTTTAATCTGTTTTCTTAACATTGAATTGACATGACACCATCAGTTGAGTCATATTGCCGAGCGAGCGAGCGAAGCGAGTGAGTTATACAATTACAGTTGGGACAAAAAGACATTTTATGTATGTATGTTCCGCGATAACTGTCATGTCATGAAATCAATATCCCGTTCCTCATTCCACGATAAGTTTCCAAAAGTCAAGAAATACCCAATCAAAAATTGTAACTTTAACAGCTCTTAAATGTCTTCTCAAACTTGAAACTATCCTTAAAAGAAGGTCTGTTTTTGAAACCTCATCATAAAATTCAATAAATTTTGACACAGCTACCTGATCTTCAATATTTGCGGAAATCATAGGGGCGTAAATGTCCTGTAACACGTGTTCTGAAAAAATATGTAATCCGCCATTTTGTAGCGGCGGCCATCTTGCACCGATTTTCGTCAAACATAGCTAAAAACGCTCCAGATTAATTTATCTTTTAAACAAAAAAAAAAAAATGAAAACGAGAGCTACGATGCCACAGACACGTCAAACAAACAACACCCTGTATTGTTTTAAGGTATTGTAGAAATAATTAGTTTCTGATAACATTTTGCAGTTCACGAACAATTTAGCGCAGTCGGTGCGTCTTTTGTTTACATTTTAACATAGCTATGATTGGAATGGACTATTAGGTATATATAGATACTAGATCTTTCGATATTATTGTATGACAGTCTTTGTTATAACGATGTTAATGGACTTACACGAGTGACTGATAAATGCATTGCGCAATTGTTCGTTCTTTGTTCATTTTGTTGTCTGTGCATTTAAAGATATTTAAAGATATTTTTTTTTTAAACGCAGCCCTTATTATAAGCTCTAGGCTTGTGTTACAAGGGCATTTTACAAACATAAATTTCACAGACACAAACACCCAGATCCGAAACAACTATTTGTAGGTCATACAAATATTTGCTCTGGGTGGGAATCGAACCCACGACCTGTGACGTCGCAACTAATGTCTTAGCCACTGCGCCAACCGGTCATCATATCATCATCATCGTTGATAGATAAATGCGTTTTTTTAACACTTTTTAAATTTATTAACGATTATTGAAAATAAAAAAGCGAAAACTTGTTCTCTTTGTGCGTTATTCTTTACTTAACAAGAGCTGCCTTACTATAACATTTCAGGGAGCTTACCACGCGCAAATTGGTCTGTCTTAAAATTCATTTAACAGCCTACTAATGGAGTTCGATCCATCGAATTACATTTAACGTGCTATCATCGCACACAATGATCGGTTATCAGGCACGCATGCGTACTGCATCCCTTGTGGACGTTAAAGCCAAAGGTCACGCTTCAAATACCTGCTTTTTTCAACAACGACACTGCAAAGGTAAAATCGATAACAAACGCCGCGGAAGCATCGTGCTTTCGGCGCAACCATAATTATAGGCTAGGACGAATTTCAGAAGTGTCGATCGCTGAAAAATTAATTCCTTTGTTTCAATTGACCCAATTCGATCGACTATTTCAACTTGTAGTCTAGTAGTTGGAACTATATCATAGTTATATAATCAACTAAAATCCTAAGGTTTAATGAAACACAATAGGCCCCCCTATGTCCATGTCCCCTATGTCTAACATTAGGACAATTATCTGCATATATTTCAAAATAGGGAACTGTAATGCCTTCCGCTTTTGTCTTAAACATAGGAGAACCTATTGCACCTGGGATAGTTTTTTATAAATTTATTTTTATTTTATTTTGACGTGGTATAAACAAGCCGTATTTGCATATTTTAGAAGATCAATTATTTGAGCTATAACCAAATTATCAAAAACGTCTAATTGATAGTTACAAGAGTTATGACTTTAAACAAAAGGTAAATATGGTCAAGGTACAACACACCCTGTGTCCACCTAAGACACGTCGAAAATTCGGGGCACATTCATAGATAACTTTAAAAATGGTACCTTTTCCCGAATTAAATCGTTTTATTTGGTCTAAAAAGATATCTAAATCAGAAATTCTTAACAAAATCATGATAACGTTCAGAGTATTTTTACATAAAGAATCTACTTTTTACAATGATTATTAAAGTATTATATGAATTTAATTTAAATGTATTATGGATATGTGAGAGAGAAAAAAATATATGCCCTTGTCCCTAAGTACTACATACAGATTGTACCTTGTCCACTAGCCAAGGTACAACATTTCTGGAATGACCGAGGTACAACACTTATATATAGTTGTAGAAAACAATTGATTTCAAATATTTTCAATAGAAGAAATTTTATTATTGTTTAATCCCTCGTTAAATAAATTAATGGATTTCGTATAACAATTAAGTGACTATAAAAAACATATAAAACTATAAGACTTCAAAGTATATAAAAATACTTACTTATGAATCTATTTGGATGCCCAGCGAACTTAAAATCTGTACTAATATTACCTTTATATATTCTAAATTTCACTGGTTCGAGAGTTATCACGTTACATACATTTCGTTATCACGTTACATACATTTCGTTATCACGTTACACGCATACATACATACATAAAATGCGTTTTCGCCGCAACTGTAATTGCAAACCTCACTTGCTTATCTCGTTCGGTCAAAAAGATATTTAAATCAATGTGAAACTATTTCAACAAACAATAAAATTGCGAGGTCCAAGCTCATAAAGCAGCGTATAAATTGTACTAATATTACCTACATATATTCCAAGTTTCATTTAAATCGGAGCACTGGTTCGAGAGTTATCACGTTACATACATACATACATACATAAAATGCGTTTTCACCCCAACTGTAAATGTAAACCTCACTCGCTTCGCTCGCTCGATTTTACTACGAAATTAAAGATTTCAGGAGCCTGATAGTGTGTAATGGGACTTATTGTACGCCCTAAAGCTAACGAATAAAAATGTTTTCGGAACGCTTAATTAACAATAAGGCCGCGGGTGTACTGGCGCGAACAAGCTTTGGAAAATCCAAATGTTTGTTCAGACTTAACATGCGAGCAAGTTACATGGAGCCATTTCAGAATGTGTATTCAAAGCTGAAATCCGACCGGGTCATTGACCTCGTATATATACACTTTGAATTTTTCACAAATCTATTTTATTATTCATTATACTTATTAGAATTAATTATGATTTAGCAAAGCATAAATGTAGCTTTTAGAAAACAATGTATCTATACGTCCACCCACACCTACTATATCTGCCATATATCTGGGAATATACTTATTATGATTCTCGTCGTGAGATATTCGTTTTATATTATGAGACAAGTCTATTTCCAACAAAGAAATTATGTTTTTGTTGTTCGCCTCCATACGTCCTAACATCGATCCGATCTGAAATAACGAATACCGAGCCTCCAAATAATTACTACCATAGTGTAATAAAAAAACTACTACGTATATAATACTAAAATCATTTCATTGCATAGCTCAAAACTTAAACTTTCAATTCATCTCGTGGTATATTTATTTTCACTATCGAAGATCAATCTAGAATTATTGTCCTCAAAGGAAACTAAGATATTTTAATGTCACAACGTCACTCACCGCGATATTTCTATGACTTAACTTGTAATCCCTTTTCTTGAGCTTTCACATGTAACACCTGCTTGTTTAAATGATAAAAAAATCTTTAAATCGTTTAGCAACTGTACTGTGCACTACATACACATACACATTATTATATAATCAATATTGATTTTATGAATAATATTACAATGCTTATGCAAAAACCAATATTTGATAACATTTGAAATAGTAAGATCGGTGTCTACGAATACTTTGATACTTGTACTAACGAACGTTAAATTAAATTGTAAAGGAGGCTTAATTAAAGCTCCTATTTCGACGTCAATCGATATATAGAGAGGTCGATCTACGGGGAAACGTTTCAAGGGGCGTCTTCGTCGTTGCCTACTTCACTTGAGGTGACGCAAAACCCGAACGTTTTCCACGAAACCCTAAGCGTTTTCAGCGGAATCTGAATACAGTGACGGTGGTTAATAAGATCGTCTCTACCGAAATCTGACGGGGCTTTTTTGTACTAAGGGCAAGCCATCGCAATTGAACAGACCCCAGAAAGGGTAGGAGGTGTGAAACCGTCTAGACGACCCGAAACGACGGATTTTGATAAGGGTGTTGTCCGCGGCCTTGAACTTCCCAAACGACTTAAACAAATAAGCTAACCCCGCGCCCGGCGCATTTCGTGTCGACACTCTCGAGAAAAAAAACACGTTGATGAATAGGTTACCATGTCATTTGCTTCGGGTTTTATTCTCCAGTTGATCGCATTATATTGTTATCAGTTCATTTGCATTATCTCTCGGTCGTCCACTCTCGGTCAGATGTCACTCGAATAATTGCACCAATTTTTATTTGTGATATCAATATGTGAATAGATGAATATATAATATAGATGAATGGCCAATCTGAGGCTATCTCTGTTTACTTCGTTTAAGCCGCAAGTCATGAAAGCGTATGTCAAGAGCGCAAACAACACAATGCGCTAACTAACGTCACACGCGCGACCTGAATTATTTTAATTGATCAAAACAGGTACGTATTTTCTTCGGCGGCCGTAGTCTCCTCTGGGGTGAAGTTTGCGTGGCTACGAAAACATCTAGGGCCCGGCCCGGGTGCCGTACGAAAATAAGTTACAGCCGGTTCCTAAACAAAAAAGAAACTGAAATAAACAAGGTCGGGGAATCAACGCCGCCGTCGCCGCCGCCATAAGACCGACGGCCGTCCTTGAAACCGGGAGGGTGTGGGGGGAGGCTCTTACAAATTGGGTTATTACGCCTGGGGGCGTAGGGGGTACAGGCGGCACGTGCGACGGAGAGGAATGGAGCTACGGAGCGAGCGCTTTGCTAGTGAGGGATGCAGGAAGGGTGCGTGGGCGTTCGCTCCACCCGGGCACGCCTCTCCAGGAAGGACTCCCGAACCGGGGTTCCGGCGCCGATCATTATAATTACTCTCCAAGGTGAGTCG
Source organism: Graphium androcles (assembly GCA_018247855.1). NCBI lineage: Eukaryota > Metazoa > Arthropoda > Insecta > Lepidoptera > Papilionidae > Graphium > Graphium androcles. The sequence continues at coordinate 12,404 of DWHK01000707.1, forward strand.
GGAGCTGCGCCGCCGGCAGACTAATCCAGGCTGCCCTGGAGCTCCCGGTGATCCCCGACGCAATATCGCGGACGCCAAACGCTCCCAGCCCGGCTAATTGTCCACGGTTGCGACGATTAGCTAATCTACGGTTTCCAGTACGGTACGCCCGGCTCAGCGTGGCGTAATCGCAGTTTAACGTGTTGTCTATTGCGATAAATAGACGCATTCAGTAAACCATTCACGAGGATAATCGTTTCGTGATATCGAAACATAGCTAAATCGAGAGAATAAAGCGAAGAATATGTATCACTTAAAATTTTAAAATATGAACAATATATTATATTAAGGCAGACATTTAATAACCATTACTAATGACCGGCTGTCACAATACTTAAGGCGTTGGTCGGGACCAACCCATGACCTGTGACACCAGGGTGTCACAAGTCATGGGTTCGATTTCAACCCGGAATAAATATTTATAATATGGCAATGTATGTCTGTAAAATGTCAATAAATACAAGAATCTTATCT
>DWHK01000708.1:0-12915 GCA_018247855.1 Graphium androcles
CAAATATCCTGACAACTAATCCATCCATCGAATTCAGTTTATCCCTTGCGGTTGCGGGGGTCAGATGCCAGTCGCTCTGTGTAAAAACTGATATTCAGGTAAAATTTGGGTGGATTGGAAGCCGACCCCAAGTAATTTGGGAATAAGGCTAGGAGGAAGAAGAACGAAGGTTATAGTTAGAGAGCGGCGGTGACAAATTTTAGTTAATGAAGTACGGTGCAATAGTGATAAAAGGGAAAAAACAGTTCTGCCTAAAACATAGTTGCCTATCATACTGGCAGATTTGGTCTGTTCACCCGACCAGTACAAATAAGGTGATCTCGAGTCAATGTAAAAAAATTATTGTATGTAAAATTTTCAGAAAAATCGGTAATTTTTTAAACCAAAGTATAACTAAGGCGTTTGGAGTTTGTTTTCAAATAAAACTTGTCGATTAAACGTTGTTTTCGTTTGAAAACTTTACTTATGTCCAAATATATCTCGTGTTCAAGTCATATCGCACCTAAAGAAGTGAAATTACTTCAATTACAACAGGGCTAATTTTATAGAGTAAAGTTATGATCGCTATTACTTATATTTGGTCTACCAATGGACTTAAATCTATTCTGTCCTGTCTTTGTTATATATGTATAGTATAGCCTTCTCACCTAATTATAGTTTATGGTTTAAAGACTTTACTTACCTTCTTAGCCACGCATGTACGTACATACATACATATTCGAAATTGACGAATAAGGCGGTTGCCATCTAAAGTTTGTCGAGGTCCACCGATAGTGGAGATTCTATTGTAGCTTCTCTACAGCTCTTGTGAAAATATTGATATCTTTTTAAATTCAGTCCCTTTCTTGTAACTTGAATTAAATGGTGTTAAGTGCTAACATCTATAAGTTATACAAACATTGTTTAAACTTAAGGTGTGTCATAAATTTGTTGCTAGTAACGTATGACTTATCTTTATTATCATATCATCGATGTTTTGTATGTGACTGTGCACTTACATCGATAGTGCATCTATTTCGCGCTGATAACAATAATAAATGGTAAATTACTGGTTTAGAGAGTTAGAAGAGTTCGAATTTTAAAATATAAACGATGAAGTAGTTTTATCGTCATTCAAATGTATACATATATACAAATATTTTGTTGACCGAGTGAGCGAAGCGAGTTACAGTTGGGGCGAAAATAATATGTACGTAACGCGATAACTCTCGAACTAGTACTGTAATTTAAATGTAACTTGGAATATATGTAGGTAATACTAATGCAATGTTTATGTTCGTTGTGCGTCAAAATCGGTTTAGTAGTTTAAGAGATATTAAAATAAACGCGAAACAAAATAATCGTGAATTCAAAGTTCGCGGCGAACAACTACTGTATGTTTAAGTGAATTATAACAGATATTAGCTATTACCTTTTGCTTCTAGTAATACATATAAGATACATTATACCTAAAAAAGAGAAAATTATATATATTTTTTAATTAAGTAACGGGTTAAAACCCATATATTTTAAGTTGGATAAAACTACATTTATGCATCGAAAAATAATCCTGAATATTTGTACATAAATTGGATATTTCGCCTAACTTTTCCTTAATTGATATTTTCAGGGTATTGCATTCTATTTTGTTATAATTGTTAATTCAGACTGTGAATATAATAAAACAACATTACAATGGTGTATCACACGAATGTAGCGTCATTTGCTGATAAGCATATAGTCTTCTTATTAAATATGACTAAGTTTTAAGCGATTGTAAGACACGAATATTTCGGCTTTTTTAAGCAAATTTTTTCATAGTGTAAGACGAGGTTATCAAAACTATAAGGTAGTATAGTAGTGCTTAAGATAGTAACAAAATAACCGGATCACCTGCCAAATAATTATGGTTTTAATTTCATAAAAACTGTCTTTGAATTCAGTTCAATATTGTAATTACTGCCTCTATCTATAAATTTAAAAACATCAATGTGTATTTAAAGCAAGCTAATTCTCGAGTCGTGTTGTTTTTCACTTAAAACACTTCGAATGAAAAACCTGCATGCTCTAAGCCGCGCACATGACCTCCCCGCAACCAAAATATCATGATAATAAATAAATCACTCGTTTGCGACCTCGCCTCGTGTTTACGTTAAACAACCGACGTGTCCCCCTCTGACATCATGCTTTAATTTAACCGCGAAACAATATTAATCGCTAACGGCTTTAACGTTCAAAATATCGAGAACTTTTAAATGAATCTAATCTGTGAAGGTTTGGTCGAAGCTATGGGCTATTTGCAAGTGTTTGTTAATTTTGTCCGTTAAAAATGTAGGTACTTGATTTTTGTATAATTTCAATGACAATAACATAATGCTTAAAGATTTTGACAAGGAAGACGGAAATTGACTATTCTATAGTGTATTTTTTTTACAAAATATTGCATTGTCATTTTAAATATTTATGATTTTTTACATCACAATTGTAAAAGACAAAACCGTATTCCATCTCAGGTTTTTCCAATAGCAATCAGACATAGGGATTGTGTTCGGAGAGTTCGCGCCAAAATTCTTTTCTTCTTTTCCGGCGCCAGATTCTCACCAGCCATGTGACCAAAAAGTTCTCATATGTATTCTCGTCGCACCGCCATACGTGGAACTGTTACCGAGTCACCTTGATTAATTCACCGGCCCACCTATATAGTCTGCCGCGTGGACAGCCCCGGCCCTGATGCATGCATTTACATGGATCCAGTAAACAGCTTGTTTTTGTCGATAAAACACTCGTTATCCAACACTTTAATCCATTTAGTGAGATACATCAGTATGTATTTAATTGGGCATTAGACATACATATGACCTATATCTTTATAATGAGCCATGATAGTGCAGTGTCCGTGCGCTCGTTTTTAATTCTGTACACCCAAGGCGAACCCATGTTGTCTGTGTTCAAAAGTTGGCACCAATGAAATTGTTAATTTCTTGATTGCAATTTTAAGTGCTGATTTACCACGAGCTCTTTCCGGTGACGGATAACGACGTCAGGAAACCTGCATATCTAACATGTGAAGTTCGCCAACCTGCCTGGCCGTCTAGCGGACTATGCCCTATATGCTTTGTCTAGAGATGGCCTTTGCTCAGCCGTAGGATAATTTGAAAACAGGCTGTTACTTTACATTTTTACTTTTTATATCTTTATGGTCTTAATATACCGCTAGAAAATATACATCCGATGTGGTCCCTTGCGTCAGCTTTTCATGAATGGGCTTAGACATGTGGAAAGTGCTTTAACTATTATGAAAATACAGAGGAAGCAAGTAGATTTTTGCCAGCAGTCTTAGACTTATGCAATCATATACCATCAGATATCTTCAAAAAGAAAGATTTACTACATTTACTTTTTTCTATCTATTTTTTGTTTTTTTAGGGTTCCGAGCCTCTAAAGAAAAAATTATCCTTTTAAGATCACTTTGTTGTCCGTCTGCCTGTTTGTTGTCAATCGAGTCCGACTCGCACTTGTCCGGTTTTTTATTAGCAATATCTGTGAAATCATGATGATGAATGATTTCTAATATCATAGTCAATTATACTCCTTATATAGGGGTCCTATTACCTGTTGATAGAAATTAACACAGGGGTCCTATTATCATTCGGATAGAAAGTGCCACATCGAAATACTCGGTGCATTATGTCGTCGATAACATTTGGCAACTGCCTGATCGTCTCTCGCATCGTTGCCAGAGCTTCCTATTTTTAATTGCTCGATTTACCACTCCGATTGTCCTATCTGTTGTATTTTGACCCTTATTTCGGTTGGAATAAGCTCATTGTCATTTTATTGAACGGCATACTATCGTGATGTGGACGCCTTTATCTTGTATGTCGCAACAATGATGGTGAATTTAGGGCATACTTAAAATACCTTGGGTTTTTATTGATTTATAGCCCATTATTCTGGCGACGTTAGTTTCTTTTTTATTTCAAATCTCCCGTGGTAAAGGATGTTTTACCTTATCAAGCTCAACATGAGCCGGTATCTGATAGACTTATTCTATTCGTTGTTGACGGTCTGAGAGCAGAATCTTTTCTCAACTATTCGACAATGCCTTACCTTAGGTGAGTTCAACATGAATTACAAAATTGGACTACAATACCATCGAAAGCGAATTTCTATGAGTAAAAAATTTTAAGCAACAGAGAACTGTTATTGGTAAAGCGTAAAGCGAAGTTTATTTCGTATCGTATTTTTAAGTGTGCTCCGCAATATAATCAATAGACTCGCTCATCACCCCTTCACTCCACTCTGGATGTCGCCAGCCCGATTTGCTCGTCACCTCCTTTCTACAATATGTTCAGCTTTCGTGTGCTAGTTTTGGTCAGGACCTTCTTTGCGAGCTTCTGGCTCCACGGTTTTAAATTGCACTCTAGAGGTATGGCAGAGTCGGACCACATGGAGTTGGGGTGCTCCAACAGTATAACTTTGATATATTCATTGACCTAAACCTTTTACTCAAAATGGCAGTCAAAATTATTACAGAAATTAAGGAATATTATGTTCAAGTTTTATATATATATTTTTTTCAATAACTAGTTTAGTAAAATTTTATATTACAAGTATTTTATGATTGTAATTCTTATTCAATTAAAAATATTTGGAAGTGAAAATATCATGATCTTAACAACAATAATGGCGACTCTTCTCCAATTAAAATTTTTTTCAAATGAAAATTCCCTTCGGATTGTATTGTAAAAAATTACCTTAATAAAAACAACTTTTTGCAGGTCTGTAGCAAACTCAAATGGTAGGTGGGGGATCTCACACACAAGAGTGCCTACAGAATCCCGTCCAGGTCATGTTGCTATTATAGCTGGCTTTTATGAAGATCCTTCAGCTGTAGCAAAGGGATGGAAAGAAAATCCTGTAGATTTTGATTCTGTATTTAATAGAACGACTTATACCTGGTGTTGGGGCACATATGACATTGTTGATATTTTTACAAAAGGAACTGTTACAAATCACATATTTGTCGATAAATTTGATCCATATGATCAAACTTTCAGTGCTGATAAAAATACAACACTTTTAGATGAATGGGTTTTTAAAAAGGTCAAATTATATTTTGAGAAAGCAAAAATTGATGAGAATATTAAAATTAGGTTACAGAGTAATAAAATAGTTCTTTTTTTGCATTTACTTGGTACAGATACTGCTGGGCACTCACATAAACCTAAAACTTCGTAAGTATTAATAAAAACTTATGAAAATAGACAACATTTTGTATAAAAAAAAAATACCTATTTTTTTACAATACAAAGAAGACAATTATTAATTCATATTTAATGCAGATGGCCAAGGGACACCAATATGCTATCTTAGTCTATTTATAATCTCATTATATGTTGCTATTTGCAAAAAAACTTTCTATTCTCTATATTTGCTTATAAATAGCCATATGCCTGTAATACTATAAATCATTTGAAGATTGACTATACTCTGATTTTATTTAAGTTTAGTATGCAAAAGTAATTAAAAATGTTTAATTCTTTGTAGTAATTTTCTTACAACAATTAAGCATGTTGATGAAAATATTAAAGTGATTGAGAAAGTAATTAGAGATTTTTATAATGATGATGGAAAAACAACATTTCTCATGACTTCTGACCATGGGATGACTGACTGGGGTAATTTATTTTTCTAAATTAACTGTTGGTAGTGGCATAAGTTACTCCATAGCAAACCATAAATTAATTTGTCTGCATATTCATTTAGCAAGTTTATTTTCATTCAAAGTTTTATGTTTATTGTTTTGGATTTTCACAGGATCTCATGGTACTGGAGATAATCATGAGACCCAAACTCCTTATGTTTTGTGGGGAGCTGGTGTGCATCAAGTGAAGGGAATTAACTTGGACCCTGAAACTGAAAACATGTTACTAGAACACAGACATGATATACAACAAGCTGATTTGGCCCCACTGATGTCAACATTTCTATCAATTCCAGTACCAGTGAATTCTGTTGTAAGTTTTTATATGTTACTATTATAATAATTTATAAATGCTGCTATTTACTTCATAAATACATTTTATTTCACATTTTTAGGGTAGACTTCCTCTGGAACTATTAGACATGACTTTGCAAAATAAAGCTATGGCTTTGTACAGCAACAGCAGACAACTTTTATCTCAATATAGTAAAAAGAAACTTGACATTGAAGAAAATTCTATTAAAATCTTGTATAAACCATTTGAATCTTTGGATACGAAGAAATTGAAAGATGTTGTTATACTTTCTGAACAATTATTGAAAAACCAGAAATATGAAGAATTGATATTGCTAAGTGAGGAAGTCATGAATCTGAGTCTAGCTGGATTGATGTACTATCACAACTATTACCAAAATCCACTTTTGCTTGCAATAACTTTATCTTTTTGTGGCTGGATAGCATATTTATTACAAATGTCTTTAAAGCAAAAAAATTATGTTCATGCAGAAGTTTCAGATACAAAAAAGTGGGGATTGCAAACAACAAACTATCCATTTTATAATATTGTCAAATTTATTTCAACATTATTACTGTGTGTGGCAATTTTTCTTGTTTATGGTCAGTATCTATTTTTATAATGCTATGAATTTTGGTTTATAAATTATATATTATATTTAATATAATTATTTCAGCACAAAAGCTACCTATACAGTATTATATATATTTTTTGCTGCCAATTGTATTATGGACAAAAGTATTTCTATCTTATGATATATGGATGAATACATTATTAAATATTAAACAGAATAGGAGTTTGGTAGAACTAATCTTGGGAATGACATGTTACATTTTTGGAAGCTTTGCAATGGTATAAAGAATATGTTGTAGATTTACATGAATTTTAATGAGCTTTTTATTATCTTTAATTTTTAGGGCTTGTCGTTTTCTTTCAGATGGATGTTAAGCATTCCTCTGCTTGGTATGGGGATTTGGCCATGGTTTTCAACTTCTGCATATCGTTTAAACAAGTCTTTAATGCTCTTATGGATAACAGGGTGCTCATTACTAAGCCTTTTTTCATTTATTCCTGTAGTGGGCAAAGATGTGTTTATTGAACTAGTGTAAGTTGTCTTTGGGCAAAAGAAAACCTTAATATTTTTATATGAACATATATTTTCTTTATAAAAATTCTTGGTACTTTTCAGTTTGACTGCAGGATTTGTTTGGCTGATAGTGCTGGTATATACCTCCTGGGTTATACAGCCTAAAACCAGTGTAGATACATATAGCAAAGAGATTGTAATTAATACAATACAGGCAATCATTCTAGCAATATCTCTTTATATAATATACACACAATCTAAGAGATTTGAAAACAGGATTCCTTTGTCAGCATTCTATCAAACTTTGTGCTGGGTGTTTTCAGGTAATCTTAAAAGACATTATTCTTGAGAACTCTAATATATATGTAGTTTTATCATTGTGGATAGTTTATTCTTTAAATATTTTGATTAAAACTACAATATGACATCTATAATTAATTTGTTAAATTTTTAAATCTACTTATATTGTCAAGATTTAATAAATTATTATAAAATATAGAGAATATTGCTGTGTATTTTTTTCAGGGGTTGTGCTATTACTACCGTTTGCATCTTCGAAAAAATTAAGCAGTCGTTTGATTGCTATAAATACATCAATAGTAAACTTCTACCTCTTATTGTCTGTGTCACATGAAGGGCTTTTTATAGTTGCATTGATATTTAATGTCACATGCTGGATGATCATAGAATTTCAATTGCTCAACATGGGAGAAGTAAAGGTATTTACTATACATTAATTTCCTAAATTTATATTAAAAGTAGCTCTTATCCGCAGTTTCGCTAACCGTGTTAAAAAAATCAAAATCAATTTTTGGCGTTTTAGAATCTTCCGAAAACCTTTTCCCTTCCTAGCCCGTTTTCGTTTTTATTTGTTAAAGCTACTTTTTTACAATATATTCTTGTCTGTAGGCTGAGTTACCCTGGACTAGCATCACGCTACGACCGTTATATGCCATCCAGATAATCATAAGGCGGGAACAGCTAACACTAGATATGTATCTTACATTATAGTAGAGACACCTTAAAAAAGCGTCACGACAAAAAATAGTTGTCGTGTAATTAGACGTTACGCGACGAGACATTAAATGTCTCATTCGTATCGCGCTCGAGGCCCTCTTAACACATGTAAACTATTTGTAAGTGGACTGCATTAAAAGTCCTTACAAAATAACAAACGGTTTATTGTAGAAAGTTCTCAATAATTTTATTCTCTATACATCTTCGCATTCGATGGACAACAACATACAACAACATCAGCCTGTTGCTGTCCACTGCTGGATGTAAGTTTCCCCCAAAGTGTGCCAACTATCCCGGTCCTGGGTGCTCGCATCCATCCGCTACCCGTTACCTTTCTTAAATCGTCAGTCCATCGTGCTGCAGGGCGTCCTACACGTTTACCTAAACGCGGTCTCCACTCGAACACGCATCGGCTCCATCGACCATCGGTACACCTGGAGATGGCCAGCTTACTTCCATTTCACCGGGATAATTATGCGCGCAATGTCAGTGACTTTAGTTCTCTGACGAATGATTTCGCTTTGAATTTTGTCTTCCAGAGAAACCCCGAGCATTGCGCACTCCATTGCCCGCTGAGCGACTTTAAATTTATGGGCCAGCACCACGATGTGCGTGCGGTATTGATGACTTAAGGACGTGTCATTGCATCCCAAATGCCGCCCAGCCTAAGCGTATCCTTCGATTGGCCTCTTTTTCAAAGTTGTGCCGGCCTAGTTGTATAGTTTGGCCAAGGCTATTCACGACCACTGGTCTCTGGGACACATGACTATAAAACATAATTTTCTTGTCAAGGTTCATCCCGAGACCCACTTGTCTCGAATCACTCAGACTATTAAGGATGACTTCCAAGTCTTGCAGAGTGTCTGCCATGGTGACTATGTCGTCAGCGAATCGCTAGTGTGTGATCAATTGGTGAGATTAATGCCCCGTCCATTCCAACCTAGCATCTTGAAAATTGTTCTTGTCCTCCAATTTATTTGTAAACAGTTTTAGGGAAATTACATCCCCCTGTCTTACCCCACGATGCAATGGGATTGGTTTTGAGCTGTGACCTCGTATTTGTACGGTCATCGTTGTGGTCTCCTATAGACGTCTTAACATTTCGATATTTTGACAGTTAGGCATCTCTGCATGGATTCAAGAACAGCCCAGGTCTAGATGGTATCGAAGGCTTTATCGTCCACATACGATCGACAAAAAGGCTGGTTATATTCCTCGGTCTTCTGGATTATTTGCCTAAGTGTGTGAAGAGTGGTCTACTGTTCTGAAGCCATTTCGAATCCCAGCCTGCTGGCTGGAAGTTATCGAATTTTTGTTATATCCCTCGAGAACAACTTTTACACACGGCTCAGAAGTGATATAGTTTTTCAGTAGGGTCTTATCAACCTTCTTGAAAAATATCACAACAACACCTCAACTCTATGGCTCCAATGTTATGCCATTATGGACGATGGAATTGAAGAGCTTAGCCAGCTCCGCTAATACAGGTTTTCCTCCTGCTTTCAATAGCTCTGAAGTTATTCTGTCCTATCCCGGAGCTTTGTTGCTCGCAAGTTGTCTAAGGGCTAATCTCGCCCATATCGATGTCGGAAAGCTCGTTTGAAAGGTGGCATGTTAGTCTGGCTCGAGGATCATCCACGTGCTGTGAATGAGGTCGAGGCATTTGGGAAGCATACAGGTCCTCATAAAATTTTTCGACTTCAGCAAGAATCTCTGGCTTAGAGGTGTCGGTGGTTCCCTGTGGTGTTGTAAGTTTCCTCAGGTGACAACAGGAGGTTTGAAACTTAGCAAAGACTTTCGAACCTCCGTATTTACTATTATGTCCTCATTAACCTTCTGTTAAGTAACTGACGCTCAATAGCCGTGGCAATTACCGTCTCCCGTCTCTTCGTCATCTCCCCCAGAGTCTCGCTTGTGAGCTTCCACTTTCGTCCAGTGCTATTTGGTCGAAAATATTTTTGTCCCACTTCCCGGATGATCCGCGTCAGACTATTGGTGGCATCGTCGATATCCTGCGTGGTTTCCAGCATGAATCGGCATCACTAGTCCGCGCGTTCGAGTTTAACACTTATATTCACGGTGCCTCTTATAAGGTGGTGATCGCTACCGGTATTTACCCAATTTATCACGGAGACATCCCTGAATATATTGCGCTTATTGGACATAATGAAGTCGATCTCATTTTTTGTCACATTATCTGGTAATAGGTGTTCGTCAGAAATAGCCCTTGATCCTCGAGGTAGTTTACTAGCATTTGCCTACTTTCGACTCGCCATCTTCGCGTACTCCCACTTTGGCATTGTTGTTATGGGTGTTAACAACAGTGTAGAAGGTTTTGATACGGGACATAGTTTTTGCTTCGATCCGTACATGGCTGCGACGTCGTATAGGCTTGTACTTTAAGAGAATATTTTTCACTCACCTTTATAACGAGGCACGCTACCCTAGCTGACACACTGCTAACCTCTACGACGCTATTCTTGAGTGACTTATGAATAAAAAATCCGACGCCACCTTTGGATAGTTGATATATGTGTATGATATATATGATAGATGTCCTTCTCGGAAGTATAGTATGTACCAGCATCTAGTGTTGTCGTATCCTCGTCCTGTCTACGGATTTCCAATAAATCTACAGTGCCAGTTAATGCGACTTAGCCCTACCTCCAGTTCGGCAAGGTTTTCGACCAGCCGCAGAGAGCGTCCATTGAACTTAGCCCGGGGATTCTTAGCACCCCGTCGCACCGTTACCATGACCGGTGATTCCTGGCCACAGTGACCAGGAATAGTTCGACAACCGGGAACTGGGGGTCTTAAATCTGAGTTGGTTCTTATTGGGGAGAAAAGTTGCCTTAGTCACCACACTTGGCAGACGGGTTGGTGACCGTAGTTGCTAGAATCTTTCTCTGATGGCGCTTCTGCCCGCAATCAGGATTGACATTTGAGAATCTAGTTTTTATGTGATTATACCGCCACGCTTCGGTCGCCACAGTCTCGTCCGTTGTTCAGCAGCAAGTACCACGAGTAGGTGAGGTAGGCGGTAGAGGGCCTAAAATGTAAATTGGTTCCCAATGCAATGGAACCTCTGAGAAAAGCAGTGCACCATTCTTTCTTAGGAGTCTCTTCTATGGCATTTGCGACTGCACTCTCCGCATCTTCATCGCTTGTAAAGCGAACACTTCGAAGTTTATCTTTAGTTCTTGGAAATTAATCCCGATCCTCCAAAGGAAACGCCCACCAGAATGTTTTTTTGGATCCGGATTCGTAGCCAATATATCTTTCATCACCTGAGACGATATCAAATACAGCATTCGAGTCAGCACCGTGGAACTTTTCTAACATTTCGCGACAGTTCATGCGAAGGCGTTTCTGGTCTTCGGTTGAAATTTGGGGAATCCATCTGGTACAAAACTTCCTGACGTCTAAATGCTTGTGTAGTATTTTTTGTACTTGAATCATACCAATGCCTGAGTTTGCCTGCATTTACTGATAGGTCACTCTCTTATCTTCCCCTATCGTGCGTCGCACAGCACTGATGATATCTTCAGATGTCGCTGTTGAAGGACGTCCCTTACGCAGATCATCAGTGAGATTGCTACACCCATGCTAAAACTCGTTAAAGCAATTGTAAATTGGCGTGAAATAGGGCTTCGTTATTAAAATGGTGTATTACGATAAACCACAGAACTCTATTTCTTTCTTTTTGAATTTCAGGTAACAGATTTCTCCTTTGAGGAAGAAAAAGAAGAGAGTTTGGAAAGTTTAACATCAATTGAACGCGGCTTAAGTAGTAATGATTTCCGGAGAGCGTTCTTTTTTGTATCCTTTAAAAGTAAAAACTATAAATAGTATTTTGTAAGAATAATACGTAAGAGACATGAACGTTCGTCATCTCAATAAGTTTTCCAAGTAGCAGAGCACATCTTACATACAACTACGTCTGCACTTATAACGCTGCTCAACCGGGAAGGTAACACAGTCCCTACTCAAAAGCCAGCATAAGATAAAGTAAGCCTGCACACATTTTTCTTCCAAATCCTAAGTGCTTTTAAACTCTTGGAATGAGCTATTCTATACAAGAATTGTGAAATGTTTACGATCTAGTTGGCATTTTATGTGACGTTTTTGTAAATAGTTCTCATGTGTTATTGTCTACGTCAGATTATGAAGATTATGGACATGATGGTGATAAATATGTCCATGATATGTCATCCTTGGCATTAAAAAAAATCTGCACGATTGAGGAATATTTTGAGTGTGTGAAGATAGCTGCTATTTAGGTTTCGACTTTAATTAACGTTGCATTCGTTGGAATGGTGTTAGAGTTAGACTAGTTATTTTGCAACTTTACTTTTCATATTTTTCCTGAACTAAACTTATTTCAGACCGTGTATATAATTTTGGCGTTCTTCGGGACGGGGAATATTGCTTCATTAAATTCATTTGAAGTGAGATGGGTCATATGTTTCACTACATCGTACAAACCGTTCCTTATTACAGCTCTTGTATTGTTAAAAACTTTGGCGCCGTTCTTATGCGTCGGATGCACTTTTAGAGCTGTTCAACACATAACAAAGGTAAATTTAATATATATAAATAATAAATTTCAAGGAATAGTCCATTAAAATCTAAACAGATGCTGGTAATTTGATCATATGACAGTGCATCGAATTTCACTTCTAAAAATGTAAACGAGAGAGACAAGATACGAAAAAACTTCTAAGTATTATTTTCACAGAAAATTTAAAAAAACCACTTCAACGGCCTCAAAAGTGGAGTTTCGTAATGTATTTTCAACTTCAACTATTTGATCAATAACTTAAAAAATAC